>JABUQX010033500.1:0-5000 GCA_015478945.1 Trachelipus rathkii
AAGTGGGTGTGACCCGTGACCTGGGCAATGTTCTTAGTCTGACCTTGGGTAATCGGGCCTGGGTTAATCGGGACGGACAACTAGTGAAGAGGATGCCCTGCAGCAAAACCACATTTTTATCCCTCCCAAGGTTGAAGGTTCTTTCTATTAATTATATATATATATATACTATGATATATATATAATAATAATTATAATATATATATATATATATTATATAGATATAATATATATATATATAATATATTATATATTTATAATATATATATATATATATATATATATTTTTTATAATTATATATATATATATTATATATATATAATGATATATGGCGTACTAATTGAAGGACTTGGGTGTCAAGAATGCGATTTGGATTGCGTATCATGCCCATTTTTAGATACAACAGGATGAACTTTAGATAATTTGAATCTTTCCAGTAATCAAGAATATGAGGGGTACTACTACTACCTCTATATACTACTACTACTTAATTATTATTAATATATATAATTATTATTATATTATATTATTATTATATTATTATTATTGATCATTAGTAAATATTATTTTATTATTATTATTATTACTTTTATTAATTATCATTATTATATATTATTATTATTATTAATTATTATTTAGTTGATATTCATTATTATTATTATTTATTATGAATATATTATTAATTATTATTATTATTATTATTCATTATTATTCATTATTATTATATTATTATATTATTATTATTATTATTATTATTGGCCTTTTTATTATTGCATCTGCGTCGCAGAGCTTCTTCCTCCATCCAGAGACTTCAAGTAAGATTAAACGACAGCACTCGAAGAACTCCGCCACAAAAGGTCGACGTTTTGGACATTTCAGACGAGGAGTTAAAGCCCGGTTCAAGAGTACCCTCGGGATGGACTTTTAGCTGAAGCGGAATGCGCTTGGTCCCACAACGCGCTTAGGATTACACCCCTTTTTAAGTTAAGAGAAAACAATTTGATAGAGCCCCGTAAATAATTAATGATCTCCTACCTTGAGCGTTTTTTTTTGGATTCAGATGTCCAGGTCAGGCTCAGGACTCAGATGTCATTGCCCAGGCTCTTTAGCTCCCAAGGTTTGCATTAAGGGGGGTTCTGACTCATTTTCATGGATCCCCCCTCAAAGTTCCAGCTCTCAGGTCTCCAAACAAAAAGTTCAGGGATTCAGCTGCCGGCCGGGTTTTTTCTTGAAATCGAAGGCTTTGGACTTGCTGACCCCCTTATTCCTCCACCATTTTGGCTAATAATTGAAGACTTTTCCAACGGTTGATGAAAATTTTCCATAATTATACTATATAAAACTATATATTATATAATATATATATAATATATATATCAGACTATATATCTATATATATAATAATTATATATATATATATAGTATACTATATAATAATATATTTATATATACTTATATATATATGATATAAATATATATATAATATATATATAGATAGATATATATATATATATATAAATATATATACTATATATATATATATATATATATATTATATGATACCTATATATAATTATAATATAATATACTATATATATATATATCATATATAATAATAGCTAGTTAATCCTACTTATATATATATATATTAGGTGAGTGAAGACTACGTTACAATGGGCCGGGCCGCTGCTGGTGTCAGCCCCCTGTGATGGTATACCGCGAGTTTTTCGAAGATCAAAGCAAGGGAAGTTTCTTATGATTTGCCATTTCTGGAAGCTGGAGTCTTGCGTGATTGTGATTTTGGAAATAAATTCGTTTAGTCAATCGGCGATGGAAAACTGGGAAACAGGTACCAAACGTTATATGCTCTTTTACGTTTCCTAATAGAAACCGAGTCTGTATAGCCTTAACCGAACCTAGCTGAATCTTAAACTAATCAACTAGTATACCTGACCGACCACAAATTTAAAATCAACCCTAACCTGTTCTTTTCACAAACCTAACCTTTAACCCTACCTCTAACCTAACCAACCTAAAACTAACCTAACCTAAGCCTAACCTAACCTAACCCTTAACCTAAACCTTTAACCTAACCATACCAATATATTACTATTGTTATAATTTTAATAAACTTTCTATTTCTTTGGTTAGATATATTCTATTATTATTTGTTAAATTGTAGGAGCTAAAATTGGGCATCAAGAACTGTCAAAGAAGCGGAAACATGTATCGCCGTCAACCAAATGAAAAATGTTCTTTTTGGCACAGACTGCAAATTGAGATTTTGCGTTCAGATTGGACTTCGAAGTGGCTGATGAGTTTTTGGATTAGAATTTCGGAATCTATCTTTCGAAGTGGCCGTCGTAAAGTTCGATTAATTTCATATATATATATATATTATATATATATATATAATAATTATTATATTATATATATATATATATAGATATATATTATATTATAATAATATAGTATATATATATATATATTTTATAATATTATATATATATATAATATAATATTATATATATATATAAATATATATAATATATATATATATAATATTATAGTATATATAGTATACTATATATATATATATATATACTATATTATATATTATATATATATATATATATGATAGATATATATATAATCATATATATATATATATAATTATATATAATACTATATAGAGAGAGGAGAGAGCCGAGAGAGAGAGAGAGAGACGCGAAAATAAAAACCAGCCAAACTTTTAACTCGTTACTTAATCCTGAAAGCACTCCTTATTAACGCACAGTTTTTTTTCTAAAAAAAAAACAAAAAGACAATTTTTACCAACTCCTTCATCACCTTTAAGCTCATTCTTTTCCTTTTGGTAAAAAATTATTATAAGCCCTTGATAATCTTTTTTTTGTCCTCACTCGATTTCTTACAAAAAACAAATCGAAAACAATTTGTTATCTGTTGTGTTGAATAAATCGTATGGCGAACTAACCAGGAATTTTTTTTGTTCTGGCGGAGGGGGGGCCATTGGACCCTTTTCTGAGAATTTTCCTCACTAAGGCCTGTTACGATTTTTATTGGGACTAAAGAAAATTTTTCTGGAGGGGCCAGTCGCCTCTCCAAGGGCTCCCTCCCTTGTTTACGCTCATTTGTTAACAATACTAACTTTTTGTTATTTACAGGCAAAAATCCAAAAAATTAACATCGATGGGACGCAGTTTCCTTCGGTAAAAAATCCCTCAGGAGAACAAGAAAATTTTTTAACAGACATGGGAGGGAAAATTAATTCCCATATCAAATGAAAAAGTTTACTCCATTGAGCGGGACGAATGAAAATGAAATAAGAAAAAATCCAAAGTTTACTATGGGTAAGACCTTCGTACCGTTACACAAAAAAGAAAAATCTTACACAGCTTGTGTTCTATTTATGAATTATTATTATTATTATTATTATTATTATTATTATTATTATTATTATTATTATTATTATTATTATTATTATTATTATTATTATTATTATTATTATTATTATTATTATTATTATTATTATTATTATTATTATTATTATTTATTATTTATTATTATTGTTTATTTATTATTATGTTATTATTTTATTATATAATTATTATAATTATTTTATATTATTAATTATTATTATTTATTATTTATTATATATTATTATTAATTATTATTCATTTTATAATATTTTATATCATATATGGGGCCTTAGGAGAACTTAGACAAGAGAAGCAACTCCATGAAGAATAATTCCGATTTGGGAAAAAAGACCAAAATGAGAATTGATGACGCACAAAATTACACGTCACTTGCCAGAACCAATTTAGAAGATGTTGAACAAATTTATTATGGAATAGGTTATATATACTCATGTATATTATTAATTAATTATTATGGAATTATTTAGGTTATATACTCATGTATATTATTATTTATTATGGAATAGGTTATATATTCATATATATTATTAATTATTATCGTGGAGTTATTTAGGTTATATTCTCATGTATATTATTATTTATTATGGAATAGGTTATTACTCATATATATTATTAATTATTATCGTGGATTTTTTAGGTTATATATTCATGTATATTATTATTTATTATGAAATAGGTTATATACACATATTTATTATTAATTATTATGGTGGAATTACTTAGGTTATATACTATATATCATCTATCATGGAAAAAATGAAATAGGTTATACACATGTATATTATTAATTATTATTAAATTATTAAGGCTATATAATCATGCATAGCGTATACTATTATTTATATGAAATAGGTTATATACTCATGAATATTATTATATTATGAAATTGTTTGTTATATACTCATATATTATTATTTATTATGAAATAGGTTGTATACTCATTTATAATATTATGCAATAATTTAGGCTATATTTTCATATATATTATTATTATTTATTTTTAAATAGGTTATATATATATATATATATATATATATATATATATTAAATAAATATATATATATATATATATTAATATATATTATATATATATATATATATATATATATATATATATATATATATATATATATATATATATATATATATAATATGGTCCCTTTATTAAACTAGGGAGCAATGAAAAAATTAGAATCGAATGGGTGTGTTTAATGCTATCCTTTTAATTTTTTCTTACTTTTTACGAATTTTCAAAATTTTACCATTGAATAAAAAAGATATGTAATAAAGTTTAATATATAGCACGGTAATGTCTATTGTTATATTTACATTATATACACATACAACTTACTCGCGCGCAGTGAGAGTAGGTTGTTACACGGCACCGCTCGCGCGCATCACGCATTTGGAGCGAGCGCTTCAGAGAGCGGACTACTATGCCTACACGCCAGTCTACTGTGCATGTACTCTATGGTATTGTTTTAGTTTTTATTCAACTCAATAAATATCTAATGAAAAAATAATTTAAAAAAAAAAAA
>JABUQX010033500.1:15000-33550 GCA_015478945.1 Trachelipus rathkii
AATATTATATATATATATATATATATATATATATATATATATATATATCCCCAGATATATATTATATATAATATATATATATATATATATATATATATACAGTTTTTTTCTTTCCTTTTCACTTTATAATTAAATCCAACATCGAAAACTTACTCTCTAATTTTCTATAAGCTCACTTTTAATAACAAATAATTGCGTATCGTCCACCCTGTATTGATAGTACTTCTCATTAGTCATTTTCATAAGTATGCAAATGCCAGTGTTTATTAGTTTAGGAAAATAATCATAATATCTCAAATATCTGCAGGTTTTCCTTCCTTATTTCAAATACCAAAAATAATATAGGCAACTTAGCTTACATAGATATGAGATATAAAAAATATGTCTTATTACCTAATCAAACACGATCATATATATATATATATATATATATATATATATATATATTTTAGTATATAGTTATTATATATATTATATATATATAATATAATATTTATATATATATATTATATATAATATATATATAGTATATATTATATATACTATACATATATATATATGATATTATATAATATATATATATATATATATATACTATATATATATAAAATATATATACCTTATATATATATATATATATATATATATATATACATATATATATACTATATATAATATTATATATAAATTTAAGGGTATGTTGTTACCTGTGTTAATGTATAGTAGTGAAATTATGGTCTGGAATAAGAGGTATTGGTCTAATGTGCACTTTGTTCAGATGGACAATCTTAGGGGCGTGTTAGGTGTGAGAAGAATTGATAAAATGAGGAATGAACGTATTAGGGAGAGAGTGAGGGAGAAAGGCGTAAATGAGAGAATAGACGAGAGTACATTGAGATGGTTTGTCATGTGGAAAGGATGGATGATAGTCGGTTGGTTAAGCAGATATATAGTGGTGAGTGTGCTGGGAATAGACCGGCTGGGAGATCAAAGGAAAAATTGATTGAGTCAGTAAAGGAAATCCTGAATGGGAGGAATGTGAGTGTGGCAAAGGCGAGAAGAAAGGTGCATAACAGGAGTGAATAGCGGGGTTTTGTGAGGGGGTATGGTTGTGGGCTTTGCCCAGGGGATGAACCTCACGTTGACGAGATACCACAGTGAGGGTCCGTCGTAGTCTCATGAAACATCTAAGGTGGATTTTTCTGACTGCGACGAGTTCTCACTTGGGGATGTAAAGGGGACTGTAAAGTTCCCCAGGCTTTCTTTTCAACTTGTATCGTGTTCTTCTACTACTTTTCTGTTTCGGTGTATGCTGCGCACCTCACCCCCCAATATGAGGTTAAGAGGAAGATGATAATAATAAAAAATAATATATATATATATATATATATAATATATATATATTTATAATATATATATATATATATATTAAACAAGACCGAGAGTTTGGAAAGTTAATAAACGTTTTTGTCGAGGGGTAATGTTTAAAATCCCTAGCAAAATTCTAATATACTGCCACCAAATTCATTTATTACAATATTTAGCAAATTTTTGAATAGATATCGTTGATGGAATTAGTAACTTTACAAGATTAGTAAGTATGGACTTATGATTCGCGAACTTGCTCCCTAACTCTTGTTTGAAAAATCATCAAGAGAAGAAATTGTAATTGCCTTATTTCGTTTCATTTTACATTGTTTCTCACAAAAGGCATTATAATTTCGTCATTAACAGAAAGCAGAAGTTCTGATTGCAACTTTCAAAAATGTTTGAAAATGTTTCATTGATGTTGCTTGAAAATCTTTCACAAACATCACATTTTCAAATTGATTAAGAGCAGTTTGCTGTCTTAATTATGGAGAATCCAATGAAATACATTAATGGAGGAGTGTTGAGAATCAAAGTAAAAACTAAATAAATAAAACTTATAACCAAAATTTTGCTTTGGGCTTACAGACTTGAAAAGGTGTAAGTTTTTTGAAAAGGTTTTTAGATATCTTGATTCCATTTAAGCTCTTAAGGCGTCAAACCAATGCCTTTAAAAATTTCATTAATCGTAAAAATCATCAAATTTTCCTCCACCGCTTGTTCACCACATTCGTGAATTTTGGTTTCCTTTCTTTTTCTGTCTGGGGAAATCTTTGTGATTTTTTTTTCTATTAAAAATAGTAGCAAGGCTTCCTATCCCTAAAATGGCGGCATAATGTGTTGGTACTTACTGGATTGTAACCAGTTTATGAACATCTAAACGCCCCTGGATATTTTCGACAGCTTCTCCCTTAAACAACCCTCTAAAAGCGGAACTTGCGATATAAACTCAGGGAAATTGCGGGGTAAATTGGGTTCCGAAGCCTCAAATTTTGGATCTATATCCCAAAATCGGACTCAGCGGGGACAAATTAAAAATATACCCTCTGAACAGAGAAAAGCCTAAAAATGCCTAAAAGTAGGAAAAAAATGCTAATGATGCCAATAAAAACATGACTAGGTAGCCCCAGTTTGCCCTCCAAAAATCTGGCCACCCTTTAGAATAATTCGCTCATATATCATACCTACTTTATAATAATATATAATATTATAATATTATATATATTATATAAATATATAATATATATATATATTAATATATATATTTATAATATAATATATATTATTAAAATATATATATATATATTATAATATATATATATTTTATATATATATGCCTTATGATAAATGATCCTTAGATTATTTTACCTATATACCTGGTTGCCATTGTAAAAAAAACTTGTATAGGAATATTGAGACTATTAAAATCAAATTTTTGCGAAGCTTCTATGTTTAATCGGATATAATTTACATCTTTGCTATTTTACAAACTTTCTTTTATTTCAAAGGGTTGGAAAAGTCGTTCAACTTTCTGTCCACTCCGAGGATGAAAATAGAAATGAAAAGGCCATAACAGTCGAGAAAGTTTTACCAGGGACATATTCCATATTAAACCTTGGACCAAAGGTAGGCATTCTCTATCATTAATTACCTTTCCTAAGCAAGTGAGTATTCATCGAAAATAGTGAAATTCTATAAAAATATTAAAATTTCCATAAAAACTACCTAATGAAAAGCTCCAGTAATCTACTCATTATCAACTTGCCAAATTTGTGATCAACTCTTAAATCTACAATTCCCAAAACTACCCTAAATAGTATTAGGGGGAAATGTCCATTTTAATTTTGCTATGTACTTACGTTCACTTACTAATATAATTTTTAAAAATCTGACCAGTAATTTACATTATTCAGGTATCAAAATTGTACGTTGGAGGAATTCCGGCAGGTGTTGAAGTAGATCCTTCACTCCTGAATACTTACTACACAGGGCAATTAGAAGATCTCTGGATTAATAAGAGACCGATTTTGGTTTGTGGAACTTTGTGAGTCGTGGAGCCGCTGATTTCCCATTAATAAGACGAGAGAAAAGTGAAAATAAATAGGTATAACAAAAAAAAAAAAAAAAAAATGTTTATAACAATATATTTGATAAATGAAATTGCTTAAATGATATTGTATATATTTATTAGATATTATACAATATACTTCTTTATCTACTTTATACTTATACAATTATTTCACTAATGGATATAAATGACTAGATTGGTTTTGAAGGAATCCAAAGAGACGTCTCATATCTTGAGATTCGATGGAACAGGTTACGTTACGGTCGAAACGTATATAATAGGTACACGAAATACAACTCCAGAACTTAGTGCTGTTCATCTCATTCAAAATCGTTATTGCTCGAGTGGTATGGCTTAAATTCTTACCTACTTAAGATAAATAAATGGTAACAAAGTTATATATATATATATTATATATTATATTATAATTATATTATTATTATATATATATATTTATTAAGTATATATATATATAATATTATTATAAATTTTATTAATAATATATATAATATATATTTATAATAGATATATATATATTATATAATATATAATATATTTATTATATGATTAAAAATATGTTCCAATATAAACTATATAGATATATATACCGTATATATATAGGTGGTCCGTAATATATATACTAGTATGATAATTATATATCTTCTATTTATATTATTATTATTTTATTTATTTACCCCCCTCACCCCTATACTACCACTATCACCTCCACTTATATTGTCCTTCTGGGTCTTATATATCCTAGAATAATTTTATGATTTATATAGAATTATGTTTATATATGGTATCCCTCTATATATATATATAATAATATATATATATCCATATATAATTATACCGTGTAATACTATTATTCAGTAATAAGTAGTATTTACATGAAATTATGAAATATAATATAATTTATTTATAATAATGTATAAAAAAATTTGAAATTATATTATATTTATTATATATATGATATATTGATATAGCAATATCAATTTATTGCTATTGACTAAAATATTTAAATAGATATATTTAGTAGTGTAGGACCTACTTTATATATTATTATTTCATAATGAATTCTTAACTGTAAAATATTTATATATATTTATAATATCTGTGTGTGTGTTATAGTAAAGTGTATATAAAAAGAATAAATTTAATTAATCTCGTTGAAACTCATCTCTCATCTTTGGATTAATCTTCTGAGGTACTTAAGAATGAATATTAAAATTATTATAGAACATTCTTTAATTTCCTATTAGTTACTTCAAAAATTGATATTAATGAGAACTTATAAAAAGTGTGTTTTTAATGGGATACAAATTTGTCCAAACAGTGGATTTAAAAACAGAGCGATTTAAGTATTTACTTCCACTATATAACATAATTAATTATGTTCACTTTGAAATTATAACAGTATATTGAGTGTGGCACAATTAAAAAATTTCAAAAGATTATTCTCTATAATCTGTTAATTAAAACACACTTTTTGTTGGAATGAACATTATAACGATTAACTAGTAATAAAAATATATATTTGTCTTTATTTGATAAAAATGGCGACAATAGCTTTTTCTTGCATAAGGCTCCAATTAAAGTATAATAAAAGATATATTGTAATTGTTTCTCCCTATTTATAACTTCCTCCATAGTAGAGTATATAATTATTAAATAGATATAATAATATTGATTAATGATAAATTGAGAATTCTATGTATTATATATTGCTTATATATAAGTTGAATAAAAGTATACTGGTATTATTAGATTATATAATTTAAAATTGATAAGGAAATTATGTAAATAAACTTGTGTAGGATAATATAATAGAAAC
This sequence comes from Trachelipus rathkii, assembly GCA_015478945.1. Taxonomy (NCBI): domain Eukaryota; kingdom Metazoa; phylum Arthropoda; class Malacostraca; order Isopoda; family Trachelipodidae; genus Trachelipus; species Trachelipus rathkii. The sequence goes on from JABUQX010033500.1 coordinate 20,274, forward strand.
CGTAAAATATGATCGGTACCTTGTGCTGTATAATCATTTATTAGGTTATGGATAATTACACTCGGCCTCCTTTTTGCTCAAAATAAATATAGCCCGTAGTCTAGTTAAATGAATTTGTAAGCATCGAAATCCGAGGAGGAAAAATATTGTACCAACATAAATATGTGTACCAAATAACGTCATAAATTCTCCGACGGTCAAAATAACGTCATTACTCTCCGACGGTGTTTATAATGACAACACTTGGCATACTATCGAAGCAACGCGGGTTCGTGGGGCCGCAGTGATGAAGGTAAAACAATTTAAAAGGATGTCTAGATTAAACTATTAAAAATCAATTATCTTTAGTTATAATTAAAAAATATATATATATTTATTAAAAGAAATGCTAAAAAATAAAACAAAGTTTTAGAATGTTAATAAAAGAAGTAAGATATTTGATTTTTTATATTAAATAAGTTTTAAAAGTCATTCAGGCTTTTCCTTTTGCATAGATAAAAATAAAATAATCTCTTTATACCTATGAGTAATTTTGTATAAGTAACTTTTAACCCTTTCTTCAAGGTTGATAATACAGACGTCAAGCAAAGTAGATCCAGTAGAAGAGACACTGACTTTTCTAATACACCTGAAATCATGTTCTTCGGTGGATTATATCACTCTGAGTAGGATAACATTACGATCAAATAAGAAGTTTTTCAATATGTAAGATTATATATAGAGGTGCATAAATGGTGTCAGAGACGTGAGAATCACTGAAGTCACAGTTGACTTCTCTAAGGAGTTAGAGAATTCTGATTGGATACAGTTCCTGGATGTGTAGTAAGAGGTATATTATATAGGTTATTATATATATTAATATTATATAGGATATATATATATATATTAATTATATATATTAATTTATAATTAATTATATAATATAATATATATTAATATATATGTTAAATATATATTACATATATAATAATTATATCATATTGCATTTCTACCGTAGTTAATTGCGTAGACGCGTATATATATAGTGTATGTGATTCATAACTATTGTAGTAGTATAATAAATGAAATAATATAATGAGATACAGGACCTTCGTAACAATCTATATAGTGATATATTAGTATTATATATATATATATATTATATATATATATGTCCAAGTTTTAAAAAAACAAAACTTTTTAAAAACATGTTACGATTGATTATAAGAGGAGTATGTTGCTATATTTATTAAAATATACTAGGGACACACAATAGAAAAGCAGATTTAGTGAACTGGAGAAAAATTTAATGTTGTCCTTCCAACTTAGTTATGTCAGTTCATCAAAGCAGATAATTGTGAATGGTTTTACTAATTACCTATTAATTACTTTTATTTTTTCTATCTTAGCCTGTTAGTTTAGTTTCGTTCCACCGAGAATATCCAGGTTATGTCAAACTTGGGAGCCCCGAGGGAAGTGGCCTACAACTCGTTTTAAAATTTAAAACCGATTCTCCTAATGGGTTGCTTTTCTATACTGAGACGAGCAACAGAGAAATCTATCTGAGCCTTTCTTTAGCAGAAGGATCTCTTGTCCTCAGATCAGCAACTGGAGGAGAAATAGCTACAGGTAATGATTTAGTGACAGCTAATATTTTCTTTCAGTTTGACAAGATTTACAACTCGTTATAGAATGTTAATTAATAAATATATTTGTGTGACTTCAAGTTTAATGACTAACTTGACATTCTCCTTTCACATTGTTTTTAAACTCAGGATCATACACTAAATATATGGACTCCGAATGGCACATTGTCATTGCAACGCGAGAGAATAATGAACTCAGACTAGATATCGATGACTTTGAGAAGTTTAGGTAAGAAATAAACAACTTATGATAAAGTTTACGACAGATTCTCATTCCTCTATTTTAATCTCAATAATAATTAATCACCTTCTTTATTTGTTAAAAATAATATATATTTTACTAAAATTCCCAGGATTTTACTTGTTAGGAGACCCCCTTTTAGGCATAGTTTAAATGAATGCACACCTCAAGCAAGAAGGAGAGAAAACAGTTTAACAAGGAAGGAAAAAAGTGCAGAAGAACCATATTTGACAACCACAGGAACAATGGAGTAAAGACCATACATACGTCTTCTCAATATTTATCTCAGATAGAGAGAAAAGAATTTATATCTTAAGAAGAAATTACAAATTCAAATTTAAAAGAAATATGGTATTATTGAGTATGATATCTCTGTGTCTTTGAATTGACCGCTGTCTGTCGGTGTAGGAGTGGCAATTAGAATAAACCTGGAATCAATTTTTTGTTTTTTAATATAATGTTATACCAGAATATTTCATTAGTTGTGAAACTTTCCTTTTTTAAAAGAGAAAGTATCCCTAGATTATAGAAAATAGTTCAATTAAATTATATTTAAGTTTTATAAAAGTTAAGAAACACAAATGTACACAGATGTCTTTGGAAGATGATTTGAAAGAAAAATTTTGTGGTCTTCTGAGAGAAACTCTAAATTCCCTCGGGATTATTCTTGAGCTTTCATCTATGACTGAATTTGGCAGATTATCGGAGGAGCTTCTTCAGTATTTAATAATCGCTACTCCCATTTTGCCAAGTCATTCAATATTTTGCGGTCAACAGGTAAATTAAAAGGTTTATTATCTTTATACTTTCTACCATTATACTTAAACTTTTTATACTTCTAATATTTCCAAATTAATAATTATTGCTTTCCTGTTTCTTTCACAGTTATTGAAATGTTTGTTTGGATCAAACGTTGTTTCATTGTGGGACCAGATTTTTCCACCATCAACTTCAAAAGATGTTGGAGTTGATGAAAAAGTTAAGGATGAATCAAGAGACACTTTATTGTATTGCATGTTATAAAGCTAATGAGATCTCTTTATTTTATTGAATTTACCTACTATTTATATGGATTAAATGGTAATATTAGTGGTAAATTATTTGTGGTGTTGCTTATTGGTTGAATTAGTATTTTAAGTGACATATAGGGTTTAATAAAAGTAGAATGATAATAACTCATCTGAGAAAAGGAAAGGATATGGTATCTATCCTTCATAGGTTTATTCTGAATTTAAGAAAGTTGCTATTTACAGTAAATAGTATACCTATGTTGGTTATATAAGTTGGAATTTGAATCTACAGAGTAAGTTGCTATTTACATAAATGAATACCCAAATTTTCCAAAAGGCTGTAACAACCTGTTTTATAAAAAATTTACACTTATAAAAAAAACTATATTATTTTATCTTAATTTCAGTGCTGATGATACAAATTTATTACTCTTAAAAGTACGATTTTTCACTAAATTTCAGACATTGACAGATTAATTCCGAAAAATCTAAAATTGAGCTTTTAAACGTAATTCTTATTTCTGACATTCCAATAAATAAAATAATAACTCACTTTATTGTATTGCATTTACCTACCAAAGTTCTCAATTAAAAGAAGAATTTCAACGACTCGTTTTACCAGGCACATCTATTTGCCAAGTTAAACGTTTTTTCAAATTTAAATGTGTTTACTCAACTAAGTTTTATTATGTTTTTTTATATACTCAAAGTATACTTTATTATCATTTAGATTGTGAAATAACCTGTTCTCTCTATAACAAATTAAATAATTTTAAATTCTAAAATTAATTCTTTTATTCTTCATATATTTTTGCAATACTTTTATAACAACTAATATTTCTACGAAGCTTTTAAAATTTGTGCTGTGGGTTACATATTATAAAATTCAACAATTTGAAATTATTATGAGTGTAAATATATACATAAATTGATATTTATTTTATAAAACGAGGTATTTATCCAGCATTTTGGATAAAATAATATTAGTGATATATATATAGAAAAAATCAAATATTTATCAAAAAGCGATCAAATTAGTTTTTTTATTTAATTAAGTATTTTATAAGGTGTCTTAAATTGACGTTTCTCAATGAAGGTGAAACTTTTTAGTTTCTTAATTATTAAAAAATTTGTGAATTTCATTAGTTGTTGAAAACCCTGTTTTTAATAAAAAATTTAACACTGAATAATTCATTACGTTATTTCTTAAATTTTCACATTACAATTTAAGAGACTATTTATAAATATTTAATTGTAATTTTTTTCCTAAATATTCAACACTTTGAATATTTGTATAATCAAAAATATATTGATATTCTTTTAACGGTATTGTTATTCAGTTGCTCAAAAAACTCAATATGGTTTAGTTTCTTTATTGAATTAAAATGCATTTCAACAAAGGCTAAGCAAAAAAAGTAGAAAATTTAAATTATTTTAGTTTTTAGGTCGTCTTAACACTGGACGTTTTTATTATTGCAATAATTTATCAATTATATATATTGTTTTATCCCTGATATATATATATATTCACATATAGTTTGATGAATCTCTGTTTATAATAAAAAATATTAACTCTATAAATTTACGCTTTTCTTAGAATTTTTTTCCCATTCATTATCCCACTTTAGACCTCTTGATTAAACTGTCACTCGATTTTTCCACTTTATACTATTCAAACTAGAAAATATATTTTTGGTAAATATATTAAGATTCGTAGTTTTTTTAACGGTATATACAGCATTTGAAAAAATACTGTGTTTCACTTGAAATGCCAATTTTCAAAGTTATTAAAAATTAGCGAATTATATTAATAGTTTTTAGGTGTCTTATATAATGAAATTTTGTTTCCAAAAATTTCCAATTTGTTCATCCAATTGTAAATGTACCATCACCTGTAAATCAAATTCATTAGTTTGTCAAACAATTACTTTGTTGGTGAATAAAAAGGTATAAATTCTAAAATTAACGGTATACCTATCACTTTGATCGTTTAATGATTCACATTATCAAATAGAACTTCTAAATCTTAAAGTATACGATTGTTTTAGATTCCACTAAATTTCACATTGTAATTATTTGGATAATCCTTAAAATTTCAGTTTTATATAACGGTATTTTTATCAGCTACTTTGAATAAAAATGAATAGTGTTTTCATATAAAATGCAATTTCAAAAAAGCAGAATAAAGTGAATTTATAATAAGGTCTTGAGAGTGTAACAAATAATATAGAGGAGGTATAAGATGATCAAATTATCAAATATTTGTTTTTATATACCAATAATTTCATTAGATTAGCTTGTTGAAAATCATATAGTTTTAATAAAAAATTTTAACTTCTAAAATTACGCTTTCTTCTCTAAAAGTTTTCATACACTTGTTATTGATGCTTCGGAGAGAAACATTTTAAAAATTATCGACATTTTTTCCAAGGTTTATTACTGAGTCGCAGATGTATTCCTTATAATATCAACTATTTGATTTAATTATTTTTTTGTAAATCTTTTAAAAATTGAGTTTTACCGTATAAGTATAATTTTGTTTAACAAAATAATTTTTAATTTAGTGTTTTTTTCTATTTTGCAATTTATGCAATTTCAAACAGCAGAAAAAGAGAATTATTTCCATGTTAAGCACTAGGTTTTTATTCTTAAAATTAATAAATTGTTATTTGTTTTTTTTATGAATATCTCATTACAATTTATTTGTCTCTTTTATATACCATAATATTCGATCACGATCATACAGTTGAAAACCTGTTTTAATATTATATATAATAATAATTTATTAACATCTAAAAATATACAGCTTATCTTTTTTCTTAATGTTTTCACAATAATATCGAATTTAGAAAACTCTTAAAGTATAATCTTCTCCATTTCGTATTTCAAGATTTTTTTCCTCTAAATTTCTAGCATTTGAATACTATAGTTATGTGATTATATATCTTCTATAATTGACGCTTTCTTTTTTAAGCCGGAGTAAATTTTTTTCTCAAGCAATTGAAAAAATAATGTTGTGTTCTCAGTTTGAAACATGAATACACAAAAGTATTTTTAAAAACAGTTCAGAAAAAGCCGGGGAATTTATTATATAGTTTTAACGATTTATTTCATTTAGAAAGATATTTTCCGGTTTTAATTTGCAATTTCAACATTTTGTTGTTATAAATACCAAATATTTTCATTAGTTGTCGAAACACCTTGTTTCTTACACTATTACAATTATTCTTAATTATTAAAACTTTACGCTTTTCTCTTATTGGAAGGTCTTCTTCTAACAATTCCCAATTTACACAGGACTGTTAAAAGTTACTTCCATTTCTTTTGCGACTTCCACAATATAGTGAGGCTGCCAGCTTCATTTGGCGATGACATAACTCGGTTAAAATTGAGACGGGTGTTAAAAGACGGTATTTCCAGCATTTGAACGCAATAAAATGTGTATTTTCTTGAAATGCATTTCAAAACTGTCAGAAATAAAGCGTGTAAATTAATTATTTATTTATCACACGGATAGTAAATTAAATTGAGACGGGTTATATATAGATGACAATTTCAATATTGGTGTTTTATATACCAAATATTTCATTAAGTGTGTGATGAAAAATAAATATTTGGCTTTGAAATAACATTTTACACTTTCTAAAACTCTCACCGCCTGCATTCCACCACAACCACAATACAAATATACTTTATAAATAATCATTGTTCGATTTTTTCCATAATTTCAAACATTTTAAATTATTTGGATAACACTATATCAAAAATTGAGTTTCTTAACGTGTTAATATTTTTCTTCCAGCATCTTGAAAAAAATAATGTGTATCAATTGAATATTAATGGAATATTGAAGGAACATCAAGTGATTTTAATTAATTTTTTATGCTTATTTTTAATTAATTTCGTCTGAAATTTAGAATTTCTTAATAGAATTTATAATATGCAAAGTGCCATAAAAATCATTTAGAACTTACTTCTCTGACAGTTCTCTTGAAAACTTCACATGTCTTTTTATATATATAAAAATTTAACTTTTTAATAATTTACGCTCGTCTTTTTCTTTAAAACTCATTTTCACATATCTATTCATCACTTTAGTACACTCTCTATATTAAAGTAACGTTTATTATATAATATTTATATTATAATAATAAAAATAGTATATAACGATTTTTCCTAATTTCAATTACATTTGAAAATATTTATTGGTTAAAATTTTTAATTGAGTTATTTTTAACGTATTTTTCCCAAGCATTTGAAAAATAGATGTGTTTTCTTAAGATTATTACTAATTGACAATTAAAAAGCAGAAAACAGTGAAATTTATTATAGTTTTAGGTGTCTTAAATTGACGTTTTTTTAATGAAATCTAAAATATTTTATGACGTCAAAAAGCGATTAACAAGGATTCAATTATTTCCTTAATAGTGTAAAACTGTTATTTATTTAAATATTCAGCAAGTGTAATTTTTCTAATAATATATACAGTATTTCATTTAAATTTTATTCTAACATTAAAAACTCTACAAGGTCCAGCACCACTAGCCCAATAAATCAACTAATACATATTTTGAAATTATTTATATTTATATAGGTTAAAAATCTTAAAATTGAGTTTTTTATTTAAATTTTTAACATTTTCAGCATTTGAAAAAATTAATGAAAATTTAAATTTTTGAAATGCATTTTTCATATAACAGATAACAAAAAGGTAATTTATTAATAGTTTTAGGTGTCCTTAATTGAATTAAATTTTTTATTTGAATTTCAATTATTTGTTTTTATATTTAGGCGTTACAATTCCAAATGATTATCATGTAGTCTGTGACAAATCCTCTGTATATTAACAAAAAAGTTTTACAATCTTACTAAAAATTAACGTCTTTTTCTTAAAAATTTTGCACATTACAAACATTTTAGAACTCTTAAAAACTCACGCATTTTTCTTCAATAAACTCTTTGAATTAATTTATTTTGTTGTCACCAAATTTATTCAAAATATGAGTTTTTTAGAGAGCGAGATAATATAATATATTCTAGCAAATTACTGGAAAAAAAATTTATCGTGTTGATTGTCTCTATTTGACAATTGTCAAATTTCAAAAAGTTTAAAGAACTTCATTAATTCTATAGTTAGATGAAGAAGCACTTATTACCGATCATTTTTCGGTTTTAGAACACGTTTTGTGTGAATGAAATTTGCGCTAAATGTCTTCGGCCTCGCTCACTGGTGGCATTTGAAACGACATCCCGTATCGACTCACATGAGGAATTAAAAAGAATAAATACAATAATGAGGCTGGCTCTCCTTTGGAATTAGCTTCTTCCTTTCATATTGGCCAGAATACTTTAGAGCATTACACCAAGATTATATATGCTGTGAATTTTAGTGAGATAAATAGCCCCAAACTTAATTCATCATTAAGTATAGTGGGAAACATTTGTTATTCACAAAATAAAAAAGATTTAAGTATTTGTTGAACTTGTTTAGTCAGCTAACTCACATACCTCTTCTTCCATTACACCATATTCATACCATCAAGTCTTACAAGTACGATTTTTCTAAATTTCAAACAACAAAATTATTTTGGTGTAATTAAGAATGATTTAAAATTGAGTGTTTGTGTTTGATTTTAGTTCATTGAATGTTTTAAATTGATATGTATTGGTTTCATTGAAATGTTAGCATTTCAAAAAGCCAGATAAAAGAGAAATTTATTAATGACGACTTTTTATTGAGTATTATTGTTGCAAGGAAAACGTTCTTTTAATCGTTCTTAACATTTCTCAATATTTTGCCTTGGCCCTTTTTAACACATAAAGATAATAGAATATGAAATTACACTGTTTTTCTAATAAAAACATTTAACTCTCCTAAAAATTAGGTCTTTTTCTTGAATCTTCCATATAAGTCTCCAAACTTCGAGCCGACTTGAGTGTACGTTCTCTTTTCTCCTAAATTTCACATTTGCAAATTTACTCATGGTAAACTCTCTTTCTAAAACTTCCTGCGCTTTTTAAACGGTATTGTTCAGCATTTGAAAAAATAATGTGTTTCATTTTTATTATTATCGTTCGCAGATTTCAAAAAGAAGAAAGCGAATCTTATTAATAGTTTTTTACGGTGTCTTAAAATTGATTTGCCGTCTCTTTAATGATTAACTTTCCAATACTTTGTTTTTCTCATATACCAAAATATTCTTTCACTTCAAAGTTGTGAAAGCCTGTTTATATATATTATTACAATTTTAACTTCTAATTAATTTATTTCTTTTTTCTTTCTTAAATTTTCAACATTACAAATTTAGAACTCTTTAAAAGTACGATTTTCCTACATTTCAACATTTGAAATTATTGTAAATCTTAAAATTGAGTTTTTTTAACGGTATTTTCAGCATTTGAGAAAAATAATGTGTTTCATTGAAATGCATTTCCAAAAAGCAGAAATAGCTCGCAACTTTTATTCTTAATAGTTTTTAGGCTGCTTCTTTTACTTAATTTCTGTTACTCGTTATTTATTATTATATTGATAGATATTTCAAAATAATTTTTTATTGTTTTATTTATAATTATATATTTATAATTAACAGTCTATTATGAGTTCATTTCTAATATCTTATACTTAACTCTATGGCAAAGTGATGCACTCATTTAACTCACTTTCTAAATTATAAAACTGAATTTGAATCTTACCTTTTTTCCATTTTCAATATTACAAGAAAACAACTTTTAGAATTTACTTAGTAGAATGGAACGAATTTTTTTCATATAATTTAAACTATTTCAAATTTAGTTGGTTAATTTCTTATATATATTGTTAGTTTTATTATATGGTATTTTCATTTTAATTTTCAATGCAAATTTCTCTCGGAAAAATATTATGTGATTTTCAATTTTGAACATGCAATTATATTTCAAAAAAGTCGAGAAAAGAGAATTTTATAAATTAGTTTTTAAATTATGAATTAAATGAACGTTTTTTAATGTAATTTCTATAATTTTTCTTGTTATTTATTATATCCAAATTATTTTCAATATTAGTATCAATAGCTTGAATAATCCTGTTTTAATAAAAAAATTTTTATACATCCTAAAATATAATACTTGAAAATTATCATTAAATTTCACAATTTACAAAATTATTTGTTATACTCTTTAAAATTAAAATTATGCTACACTATATTCTAACCATTTGAAAATTATTTGAGAGTATTATTTATTGAAAATTGGCTCACCCTTTAACGGTATTTTCAGACTTTGTTTAAGATAATAAAATAATTGCATTGGGATTTCTTAAAATTTGTCAATTTCAAAATAAGTCAGTAAAAGAGTATTTATTAATTAAATTTTATGTTATTTAGGTGTAATTAATTGAACACGTTTTTTAATGAAATTCAAAATAATTTGTTTTTTATTAATAATCGATGGATATTTCTTTATTGTTGTTAATTATACCTGTTTTATTTTAATTAAATTTAAATTTTTAACTTCTAATATTACAGATAATTATTCTTTTAATTTCTTGTTAATTTTTCACGCATTTGCATAACCCTGACCTTGAAGCAACTGATTTTTCCATAAATTTCAACATTTATTTTGAAATTTAATTGGTAAATATCCTCTCATAATAATTATAGATGGTTTTTTATAAACGTTACTTTTTCAGCATTTGCACAAAATTTATGTGTATTATTATTCATTTGAAAATTGACTCAATTTTCAAAAACATAGCAGTTTAAAAAGCAGATTTATTTAATAGTTTTTAAGGTGTCCTTAAATTGAGGTTTCATTTTATTAAGTTGAACATTTCTTTATATTTATTTGTGTGGTTATTATATAGGTTTGCCGCCGATATCTGATTTCCATAAATTTCGCACAAAAACTTCTGTTTAACATAAATAATTAACTGCTTTCATTTCAAGTGATTCTTAATTATTAAATTATTCTACAATTATCACGCAATTTGGTGTTTCACTAGTTGCACCTAAATTTCAACATTTGAAATTATTTGGTAATTTTAAAATTGGCAGTTTTTTAACCGGTATTGTCTCAGCTTATTTTGAAAATTATCCCACCCATGTTGTTGGTCATTGAAATGCAATTTTTTAAAAAGCAGAAAGAGAATTCTATTAGGGATCGTTGGTTTAAGGTGTTACATTTATAATTGACTTGGATATGTTTTACATGAAATTTCAATATTTTGTTTTTAATATACCAAATTTTCACAAAGTCTTCGCTTAAGAATTTTTAAGGATTATAAAAATAAATATTTTAAACAAATCTATAAATTCACGTTCTTCTAAATTTTCACATTCTTACAGAAATAATATATATAAATCTAAAAGTAAGCATATTGAGAAGGATACTCAAACGATGCGCTTGGTTTGGTTCGAATGAGAGTAATTCCCTTTCATCTTACATCAGCTGACGTCCGAAAACTTCTCATCTAAATATTTCACTTTCCCAATGATTTGAACGGTTTATAGCGCAGTGTAAATGGTATGTCGGCCTTTAAGACTTCGATTCTTGTTTGATATTTGTAGAATTGAAAAATTATGTCTTGAGCATTTTCAGTTTTAGGCATTAATATAATATATATATAATATATATATTATATATATTATATATCTATTATATTATAATAATATATATATAATATAATATATATATATATATATATTTATATATATATTATTATATATTATATATATATACGGAGATAGTATATATTATATATATATATATATAATATTATTATTAACTCATTTCAAAATGTTCCCTCCTCACTGATTTTTTGGTTGTCGAGTAGTCAGTTGCAAATCGGCAATGCTGTTCACTTTTGAATTGTCCAGGTTGTTCAATTAATGAAGACCTTTTGCAATTTCCCATGAACTATTCTTCTCCAAGTGATCTATCACGCGTTTAAATAATCTAATCATTTATCCTTCTTCAAAAATCTCTTGCTATTAAAAAATCCCTATCATCAACGCCACCTCCAATTTGGTTTGGTCCTTCTCCTATTGCTACCACTTCAGACTTAAAAACCTTCTTCAGTCAATCTATTATATTTTATCTAATAAGTCACGTTGACCAAACCTCTAGTACCCCACTACCAGCCTTGATTTGCTTTCCATCAAACATTTCTCCAATCGGCAATATCCCTGTCCGCGCACATCTATATTCTATCTATTCTCTCTTGATCCAACAAAAAACAAAAAATATCTCGTAAGCTTTCATTTCTAGAAACTCAACCTTTTTTTTTTTTTACATTCCGTTAGAGTTTAACGCCCGATTAGTGCGGGTCGGCCCGATTACTTGACTTCACTCACATCCCATACAGAACAAGTTGGACAAATATACATACTCAACAATCAAATTTTACCTTCTTGTTTAATTCATTTTTCCAAAATAATTCTTTAAGAGGCTACTTAATCGACTTGGGATGCTTCACCCTCAGGCAACCACCTAGGTTAATCTTTTCTTTATGCCCCTAAAGGCCCAATTACCGTCTAAGTATCTAAAAAAAACTGTTGTTCTGTCTTTGCTAGGCTTTCCCCATCACCTTTATGATATCCGATTTTAATTTCCTAAATTTCAACATTTGAAAATTTTTGGTAATCTTAAATTGAGTTTTTAACGGTATTTTCAGCCATTTGAAAAAATATGTGTTTTCCATTGACACACCTCGCCATTTACACAAAAGCAGAAAAGTGTTAGGTGTGGTAGTATATATTGTGAGAAGAGCGGGTAGGTTGTCTTTGAAATTGGAACGTTTTTTATGAAATTATCAAATATTGTTTTTTTTACTATCACTTAAATATTTCAGATTAGTTTGTTATATATCTGTTTTAGAGTAAAAAAAATTTACAGTAAATTTTATCTATCTAAACACTTACGCTTTTCTTCTTAAAGGTGGTTGCTTCATCTATTTACAATTTTTAAGAATTGGTAGAGAATTACTCTTATAAATTGATTTCACAGAATTCTCTTTTCTTGGGGCAGAACTCCGGTTCAATACTCATCCAGTCGCTAGAATTTCCAACATTTGAAATTATTTGGTAAATCTTAAATTGGAGTTTTTTTACCGGTATTTTCAGCATTTGAAATATATTGTGTGTTTCATTGAAAATGCAATTTCAAAAAGCAGAAAAGAGAATTTTATTAATAGTTTTAGGTGTATTATAATTGACGTTTTTTATATGAATTTCAATATTTGTTTTTTATATACCAATATTCTTCATTAGTTGTGAAAAACCTGTTTAAAAAAAAATTTTAACATCTAAAAATTACGCTCTTAAATTCTCACATTACGACACTTTAGAACTCTTAAAGTACGGTTTTTCCTATTAAATTTTCAACATTTATAAATTATTTTGTTACAATCTTAAAATTGAGTTTTTA
>JABUQX010033501.1:0-5000 GCA_015478945.1 Trachelipus rathkii
GGAATTTTGATATTTGACCCCATTATCGAGCATTGCGCGTTTTCAAAACCTACTATTTTGGGTTTTGAAATTGAAAAATTGGAATATTTTTTTTCTATTTATCCTATCTGCATGAAATTTTCCAGGACATTTGAAGTCGGGGGAGATGCACATTTCTTACTTAGCGATAATTTCTTTCGATTGCAGTCTTTGGCATTTCATCTTGCCAGCAACATTTTCAAAATGAAATATATTAGAAAATTTCTTAAATTTTTAATTTTCCAGTATACAAAAAAAATTATCAGTAAAAAAGATTGTATCTCGCCCAACTATACAACCAGTTAAAAATTTTTTGTCAGATAAGATGTGGAGGTAACTTAAATTTAATATTTCACTTTTCATAAATGTAATCGGTCAAAAAATGTGAAAAAAATAATTCTTAAATTCTTTTTCTAACCTTTCGATCAACATCAAATTTTCCAGGCTTGTGATAGTTGCGCAAGATACATCTGCTTGAATTAGATATATTTTTTTGTATTACTCAAAGAAAATTTTTTTAAAATTTCCAAATTTTTTTTTTCAAAATTTTTCCAAGAAAAAATCCCAAACTACTCCATATACAAAGAATTATCTAAGTAGAAAATGTGCATCTCCCCCGACTACAAATGTCCTGAAATTTTCATGCGGATAGCATAAACAGAAAAAAAAAATATTCCAAATTTTTCAATTTCAAAACCCAAAAATAGTAGGTTTTGAAAATCGACCAATGCTCAGATATGGGGTCAAATATCAAAATTCCCCTGCTACACTTTTTAGATATTAGTCCAATCTTTATGTATATTTTAAGTTGAAGTCATTTCGAAAAAATAGTTTAGGAGGAGTTTTCGACAAATGTCAAAAAACCTAGGATTTTTCAAAAAATTGAAAATACCAAAACAATGACTACAGACACAGAAAAACACTGGAATACGACGTTTTAGAGAGGTCAAAAAAGCTACAGTTTGGTGTTTATATGGTCAAAATCGGCTGAAAATCTCGAATTTTATGTCCATTTTAAGGGGGGTGAAAATTGGGCTTAGCGTGAAACAAAAATAGGCGCCACACCTTAATTAATTAAATCAATTAGGAGAGAGTTTGTGGAACGTTTTTGTCTACAACCATATTGTGTGTGTTAGATAGAGGAATAGAAGGTAAGATTCTATTGAGTATTAATTTTTCCAATACTTTGGATATTGTGGAGAGCAGTAATCGGTTTGTATGAAGTGTTGTTGTTAATTGGTTTACCTGACTTTAGTAAAGGAATTATATGAGAGTGTTTCCAGTGAGGAGGGAGAGTTAGTTTGCCACGCCGTTTTAAATAATTGGATGAAGGCTTCAATAGCCTTAGTTTCTAAATGTTTGAAGTGGATATTAGATATTTGGTCTGGGACTACTACTACTTGTACTTTTTTTTAGTTTTTTTAATTATGTTGAGTACTTCTGGGGATTTCTAATTGTTTTTTATTATTTGTGTATTAGAGGGGATTGTGGGTTTATGGCTAATATTTTCGAATAGTGTAACATGATGATATTACATTGATTTTTTGGACTAGGAATTTTATTAATTTCTTCGCAGATTGCTTCGTGTGTTGGAGGGGGTTGGGTATGTGATGTAGAGATTTTTTTAATTGCGCAGAAAATTTATTGTTTTTGTAATGTGATTCAGATTTTGTGGGTGTTGCTTCCAGAATTCTCTTTGATTTTTGTTAAATATATAATATATATATATATATATATATATATAATATATATAAATATATATATATATATATATATATTATATATATATATATATATAATATATATATATATATATATATATATATATAATTCCAGGCAGAGGAAAATTCCTCTAGCCGGAGACTCCGGCCAAAAATCACTCTCCGGTGCATCACTAATATATATATAGATATATATATATATATATATATATATATATATATATATATATATATATATATATATATATAATTATTATATATATATATATATATATATATCAGAGGTGGGCACCCCGCTCATTTAGGGGTAGTCCGTTAACGCACCTCCGCACCTCGAGAAAACGTAGTACGCTATCGCCTCCGCACCTATTATTCAGACCATCAAACCTCCGCCATCGCAAGTCCGCACGTCCGCACGTCTTCCGCTAATAATGTGCGACTTAACAAAAGGTTTTAATATTAAATACTAAATAGTATATTTCCTTACAAAAAATTTATTTATAATATTATATGAAAAATTGAATGCATATTTACAAAATCTCAAGATATTCCTCTTCCTCCTCAATGTCTTCTTCATAGGACAAGAGATCCATATTACCTTTCAAAAAGATTAGTGCTCAAAATTAAAAGCAGTTAAGGCTGACCTCTTTGCCTCAAAATATCCCCACAATACTAAATATTTCGCTTACAGCAGCGGAACTAAGGAGAAAGGTGTATTATATTTTTTGAACAAGTTCAACAAATTCTCTGCCTATGCTGAAAGTGAAAGATGTCCTTGGTGAGAGGAGTGCTGGTGTTAGTTCGCTTCCAGCAGTCCATTGCTAATTTAAGGTCCTTACCTAAGCATTTCTGCCTCCCCTCTGAAATATTTTGACCACCGTGTCCACCCATAAGAACGCTCTATTATCGTCCGACTTTAGTAGAATTCATGAAAGCCTCGACGCCTGCAGAGTCGATGCTTATGCTACGTATATATTTTTAACAATATTATATATATATTATTATATATATATATATATATATATATATATATATATTTATATATATATATATATATTATATATATATATATATATATATATATATAATATATATTTGGGTTTTAACACAAAATTGATTTAGATATTGCCTAGTTATACTATAGTAATAATAATAATTAATTAAAGTTATAGATGAGTGGGTAATAGCCATTCAGTCTATAGAATCAATAATAATTTAGTTATTATATATGTATACATTTAAGGAGGTTGAGATTGGTTTGAAGTTTAATTATTAAAAAAAACAATAAGTCTTAGACTAAAAGTATAATTAGTTATAAACTTTAAAAATAAAATTATATTTCTTTTATTATTATTATAAAATCGTAATAAGTAAACTATACTTTTATTTTTTCAAAAAGGTGCGGAACAAAGAGCGGAAACTTTTTTTATCCGCACGTGCAGGTCCGCTAATTTCCTGACGTCCCCGCACCTCCGCTAGTCCGTGCACCTATTCTGGTAGTCCGCCCGGAGCGGACTAGCGGACTAGCGGACCAAAGAGGACAAAAGAGCGGAAGTGCCCACCTCTGATATATATATATATATATATATATATATATATATATATATATATATATACTATATATCTATATATATATATATATATATAATATATATATTATATATAATTACAGAGGAGAGAGAGAGAGAGAGAGAGAGAGAGGGACGAGAGAGAGAAGAGAGGAGAGAGAGAGAGAGAGAGAGGAGAGAGAGAGAGAGAGAGAGAGAGAGAGAGAGAGAATTTAAAACATTTCTTAAGCCTTTCAAATTTGAATTTAATATTTAAAATAAAATGCCTCAAGAAAATTTCCTCAAAACTCAAAAGCCCAAAAGAAAATAAAAGTTCTTTATTAAATAAAGCTTTTCATTTCATAATCAAAATACTCTACATTAAATAATATTAATCCGAAGCAAATTTGCTTTAATCCTTTGGTTGTGTTTTTTTTTTTTTTTTTTTTTTTTGTTAGCTTATTAACGTTATTCCGGTGTTGGAGGTTTCAAAAGTTTTTACAAAACTTATTTGTATCTTGTATTTTGTAAGATCTTTTGAAGTTTAGTAATCGTGCGCACACGCGCACACACACACACACACACACGCACACACACGCACACACACACAGCACAGTATATATATTATTATTATATATAATATACTATATATATATAGTATATATATATATAATATATATTATACACATATATATATATATATATAATATATATATATATATATATATATATATATATATATAATTTTAAAGTAGTACTTAAATACAATTAAAAATATTTATTATTGAAAGTGAATCGTTATCATAAGGAAATTAATTGTCGGAAATTTATGGCTCGATAGCGTGAGTGCTGCAGGTGTGTGTGTGTGTGTGTGTGTGTGTGTGTGTGTGTGTGTGTGTGTGTGTAGGTGTGTTGTGTCGTGTGTGTGTGTATTTGCGTGTGTACGTGGAATATCTCAATAATTTTCTTATTTCAATTTTCTTTTCTTTTATTTTACATAACAAGAACTATTATATATTTTATTCTTTTGTTAAATAAAATCTTTCATTCAAATGACATTTTTTTTTTTATTTTAAGTTTTATTTTTCCAATTACTATTTATATTTTCATTTGTTTGCCTCACAATGTTTCAAGTATTGTGTTTTTGTGTTTGTGCTTTTGTTTGTTTTTATTTTTCAGTAGCTAATATTTATTTTATTTTATTAAGGAATATAAGTGAGATTGACGCGTGTCAATTCTTCAGTTTGAATCATCAAACTTTTAGGAAAAAGAAAAGGATTTAAAAGAATTGGTATAAGTGTTTTTATTGTTAAATACGATATAAATCAGGTTTACGGAGCCGAAACCGGAGCCAAAGTCGGAGCCGGAGCCGGAGCCGGAGCCGCATATGTTCAAATGACGTAGCTGGAGCTGGTTCTTTTAAAATAACGGAGCCAAAACCGGTGTAAGAACCAAGAAAAATTTTTATCGGCTTCGCAGCTCTGATTTAAATCAATGAATTAAATATATATATATATATATATATATATATATATATATATAATATATTATATATATCATATATATATATATAATATATATATACTATATATATATTATTATATATATATATATGATAATATATATATATATATCTTTTTACCCTCCCCACAGATGTAGTTAAGTAGAAGAACATGACATAAGTCGAAAAGAAAGTTCCCTCATACTCTTAAGT
>JABUQX010033501.1:10000-17500 GCA_015478945.1 Trachelipus rathkii
TAATATTTAATATTTTAATTATATTATATATATGATATATATATAACGTAAATATATATATAGTTTAGTATTATATATATAGATGTTAATATTGCATATTAATCGGCAATTAAAGATGTTAAATAAAGAACATATAAGTGGGAAGGTAAAGAGAATTAACGCCTTCTCTGGGATTGAACCACACCTGTGTTGCGATAATGAGGACAATATGCCCAGTGCTATACAACTGAGCTATCCTCCAACCCAAAAAAGTTGGTTCAAGACAGTTATAAAGCAACCTCGGAGCACCAGTCAAGCACAATCACCAGGTGTCCAGCACTGTCCTACTCCCTCGTTCTTTATATCTTTAGATGTTAATATTGCTATATTCATCGCAATTAGACAGATGTAAATAGAGGAAAGAACATATAATGGGAAGATAAAGAAATTACTTGCTTCTCTGGATTGAACCACTGCGCTGGTTGCGATGAGGACGATTACGATCCTATATCAACTGACCTATTCTCTCACGCCAAAAAAAGTCTGGATTAAAGAACAGTTTTATAAAGCAACGCTGCACGCACCCGTCAAGGCGACAGATCACAAGGTCCAGCCTGTCCTAGCCTTCGTTTCTTTATATTTTAGATGTTAAATATTGCATATTAATTGCAATTGGAAGATGTAAATCAGGGAAAGGCAAAATATAATGGGAAGATTAAGAAATTACTGCCTTCTCTTCTGGGATTGAACCCACGCCTGTTGCGAATGAGGACAATTAAGCGCCCGCCGGATGATATACATACTGAAGGCCTAAACTCTCCAACCAAAAAGTTGGATTCAAGAAACAGTTATAAAGCAACCGAGCCCCCGTCAAGGCGACATCACCGGTGGTCCAGCCTTCCTATTCGCTCGCGTTCTTTAACTATTTTAGATGTTAAGATATGCAATATTAATCGCAATTAATGAGATGTATAAGGAAAGAAATCATATAATGGGAAGAAAATAAGAAACATTAAACTGCCTCATTCTCTGGTTATATTCACACGCCTGTATTAGCGAATGAGGACAATATACCGATGCGCTTATACAACTAGAGCATCCACGAGAAGGCATGTAATTTCTTTATCTTCATTATATGTTCTTTTTCCTTATTACTTACATCTTTACTAGATTGCTAACTTAATAGCAATTTAACATCTAAAATATAAAGAACGAGGGATAGGACAGGCTGGACACCTGGTGATGTCGCCTTGACGGGTGCTCGGTTGCTTTATAAATGTTCTTTGGAATCCAACTTTTTTGGTTGGGGATAGCTCAGTTGTATAGCATCGGGGTATCATTGTCCTCATTCTCGCACAGGGGTGGTTCAATTCCCAGAGAAGGCGTAAATTTCTTTGATCTCCATTATATGTTTCTCCTTTATTATATTATATTTATTGTATACTGATATATATATATATATATATATTATATATATATATATATATATTATATAATGAGGTGTATATATATATATAATATACCCGTATATATCAAACAACCCCACCACTCACTGGCTAGGCCCTTTTCAAATGGAGGGGCAAAAAATAAAAATAAATAAATAAAATAATACAAAAAAATAACAAAAAGAAAAACAAAACAAATGGAAAGTAAACCCACCCAGCCCGTTGCCTAACGCACTTCCCTCAGGTGGGCGCAGATGTGGGACTTAGAGAGAGTAAGATTGAATACTGGTGGAAAAATAGATGAAGGCAAGGACTTCCACAAAACAGATGTGGCCTGAAAGAAGGAGGCACCACAACGAGTGATCCTTGAGTCTCCAATGTTCACACAATATTCTTATGAGAGTAAGGCCCTCTTGTGATAAGAGGATGACGCAGTGTTTGAGGAATGCGAGAGGTGGCCAATTTTCTCGAGCGCCTGCCGTTGTAATACCTATAGAAAAGCGATAGGGCGCCAACGTCACGTCGCAGAGAAAGAGGGTCAAGGGAGTCAGAAATAAGTATATATAGTATATATATATATAATATATATAATATATATATATTATATATATATAATAATATATATATTATATATATATAATATATATATATATATATATAAGAAATTAAAGTTATTTAGCTTTTCAAAGATTTTAACAGAAAGATTCGTGATATTTACTTTTACTTTCCTTCTTGTAAAATCTGGATATTATTTAGTTATTATTATAATAATTTCATTATTATTATGATTATTATTATTATTATTATTATTATTATTATTATTATTATTATTATTATTATTATTATTATTATTATTATTATTATTATTATTATTATTATTATTATTATTATTATTTATCTTTGCTATTTTACATCTAATATAGACGGAAATTTAGTCCCCCCCCCCCATTAAAATGGAAAAAATATAAAACAACAACAATATGTAATAAAATTTCCGTTACAACATGTTTTTAAAACTTATTTTCTGAGATTTTTCCGCCTTCAAAATAAAAAGCCTCTAAATATTAAAAAAGGAAAAAAATCTACGCTAAAAAAAGTTGACTTTAAAAATGTTTTCAGCTCATGCCTGAAGGAATTGCAGAAAACCCAAATATAAAACTTAAAAAAAAAGAAGACGTAGAAAACTTATTTCCTTATAAAGTTTTAATAGTTTAAACTTTTTGAATTCGTAATAATATAAAATTAAATTTAGAAAAAATATTTTATATGGTGGGGGGGGGGGACATTTTCATTTCCGGTTTTTTTTATATATATAATAAAATATTCTTCGTATCTTTTTTAAGCATGTAATAATTATAAATTTAATAAATAATAAATCAATTGAATAAGGTCAATAAATATAACAAGAAGAGCACAATATTTTTCAATATTAAAGTTTACTTAAAATTTTTATATATTTGTTTCAAGTACAATTTAAAGATATACAGTTTGTTGAGTACAATTGAGAGGGACTCAATTCGTATAATTTAGAGGTACTGAGGTAAGTACAATTTAGAGATTCACCTAAGTTCAATTTAGAAATTCATTTAAGTATAATTTAGAGATATATTCTCAAATACAAATTAGAAGCATTTAGCTAAGTACAATTTAGAGCTTTTCAATCAATTACAATTTAGAGATTTTTAGTTGTGAACATTTTAGATATATTCAATCAAGTACAATTTAGAGATAGTCAGTTAGGTACAATTTAGTGATAAGCAAGTACAATTTAGAGGTATTCAGTTGAGTTCAATTTTGAGATAGTCGTCTAGGTATAGTTTAGTGATATTGATTTTACAATTTAGAGATATTTACTTCAGCAAAAATTTCAAGACCTGTTAAGTACAATTTAGAGATATTTACTTCCGCAAAATTTCGAGACCTGTTAAGTACAATCTAGAGGCATTTACTTCCGCAAAATTTCGAGACCTGTTAAATACAACTTAGAAACATTTAGTATCCAACAAGAAGAAACGATAAAAGTACATTTACACATTAACCACTGTAAAAATATTTTATTTTTCAGTTTTTATATTAGTAAAATACTCAATCTTACTCGATAACTAACAATTGCTAACACAGATAAAGTTCTGATTTCTATCATTTCTCAACTAACGATTATTATCTCGAGACTTTGTGTAAAATCAATATATTTTAATGTGGACAAATTACACCACCTTACAGTTATGATAATTATAGTGTTGAGTAATAATAATAATAATAATAATAATAATAATAATAATAATAATATATAATAATAATAATAATAATAAATAATAATAATAATAAATAATAAATAAATAATGGAATGAATATAATAATAATAATAATAATCAGATAATATAAACAATAATAATAATAATTAATAATAATAATAATTTTATTATTATTATATTAATAATAATATTAATAATAATAATAATAATAATAATAATAATAATAATAATAATAATAATAATAATAATAATAATAATAATAATAATAATAATAATAATAATAATAATAATAATTTTAAAATAATAATAATAATAATAATAATAATAATAATAATAATAATTATAATAATAATAATTGGAAATAAATGAGAGACACAATGAAATAAGAAAAAAGAAAATTAGAAAAATAACAGAGGTTATACAAAAATGTAGAAATAAAGCCGTAAAAGGGAAATAATACTTGAATTTCTTAATTAAATGGAAAGAGTGACCCTTGACCTTAATGAAAAGCAAAAATTAATGAAAGAAAATTTGGATTGAATCAAAATTCTTATTTGTAATTATAACAGAAAAAGATTCTAGTCATTTTGAAGGTTTTATGACAAATTTTTATGAATGAGATATATACTTTATACTATAGTAGTAGTAGCCGTGTAATAATAATAATAATAATAATAATAATAATAATAATAATAATAATAATAATAATAATAATAATAATAATAATAATAATAATAATATAATAATAATAATAATAATAATAATAATAATAATAATAATAATAATAACTGAAATATATACTATAGTATATATATATAGTTATATCGTCTACATCACATTATAGAGTGCTGAAGTCGTGGCGACTATCTCTTTCTGCTGGACCTTAGAGCGCTCGGTTCTCGTGGTGATATTACACGTGGCTCACGGTAGGCATGTTGCCCTGATTCGTGTATGTAAAGATCGCCATATTTCATAGGGATATAATTTGTTTAGGCCCCTTGACTATATCCATATATATATATATATATTATATATATATGATATATATATATATTTATAATATATATATATATAATACATATATATATATATATAATATATAATATATATATATATATATATATATTAATATATAGTATATATATATATATATACTTTATTGTGAAAAAGTTGTTTTAAAATTTACTGGAAAAAATTAGAAATACAATGGTAAAAGTGTAATAGTGATCTGCAGTGTGAATCTGTTTAGAATTTTGTATGACCTGTGTCAAGTGAATTTTAGTTGTGTCAAGAAATTTATTTGTTTTCTATTTTATAGCTTATAATTTTCTTATTTATCATTTTAAAAATTAATTAATCAAAAGTAGCTATAACTAGTTTCTTTGGTGATGCAACTTTGTTATTTAATTGAGTGCGTTCATTTAAATGTAAGTAACTGCAAAGAACTAAGTATTCCGGCAAATTTTAAAATTCTCTGGAAAGAAAATTGAAGAATTTTTGTACATGTGTTAATGAAAATAGTTTACTGAATTTAGGTAAGAAACTTTCGGATTTTAAATGAAATTATCTTATTACTGAGGTGTTGTTGAAAACAAGTAATTACAAGAGGCAGGGAACCATTCTAATTAATATGTTTTCTACCACGGTATGTTTCTACCCACGAACGATTGCAAGGGAGGAGATATGAGAATTATAGAAGGAAATATGAGAGGTAACAAGAAGGGAATTTTAAAAATTTTCTCTGAAAGTAGGAGGTGTGAATGATGAGGGCGACATAGAAGGGATAGGGTTAGTATGCAAGGAGAGGGGACTGGATATATGTGCCTTGAGAAAGACTAAGCTGAAGGGTAAGAGAGAAGAATAATTTGGAAGCTACAGGGGTTTAGTTTCAGGGGTGAGTGAGAGAGTCAGAGATAGAGAAAGAAGAATGGTGAAGATGTGGGAAAAAAGTAAATTTATTAGTTCAAGGCTAGTGTGGGTAAAGATGAAATTGATGAATTAAAACTGGATATTTGTAAGTACATAACCCCCTGTAAATGAAAGTGATGTTGATGTTTTCGGAAGAACTAAATGATTGTTGGGTAGTTTTAATAGGAATGATAAAGTGTGCTTGTTAGGAAATTTCAATGCAAGAGTGATTGATGTAGAAGTAAGAGGAATATTTGCCCTTTTGGAGTAAGTGTATGAATGAAAATGGGGAATAGTTGTAGAAATTATGTGCTTTTAGAAATATGATAAGGAATGAGTTATTTTTGAATTTTTTAAGATTTTTTTTTTTTTTTTTTTTTTGCAAGATCATTAGTAAATATGTTTATTTTTAGTGACAATATACTATTAATTTTTACTGCTAAATGAACGCATGGGGGGTTCCGCACCCCGTAAACCTGATCCTTGGATGCTGGAAAAATAATAAAATATAGTTTCAGTACCATAAGCCTATAAAGATTGAAAACAAGCAGCAGCTGGCAGTAAATAGGCTTTAAAATGAAAATTGGAGACTTCATACTTTCCTCAGACTCATTTTAAAACTTTTTGTACGCTTTATCTCATTACGGATCATTTCAAACATTTCATATAAGTTTCATGAAAATCGGTGAAATTTGGCTGATGTCGCTGTAATTGATAAGTTCGTCTACAGAAAAATGTTATAAATATGGAATTTGGAGTCCTATTATTTCACATTTAAAAACTTTAAAAGCAATGTTTTACCACTGTAAATGAATAAATACATTATTCCTAAAGATCTGGTAAAAAATAAAATAAAAAAATTAATAAAAATAACCCATTCCTACAACACAACAGACCTATGATAATTGGAAACACATGGTTTAATAAATGAAGTATTCACAAATATACATGGGTTAGTATATAGTATACAGTGATAGCACCCTGCTGGATTATGTTTATATAAAACAAATGGAGAAGGATATGTTGTTAAATGTGAACATCTTGAGCGGAGCAGCTGGGGGTATGTCCGATCATTATTTGGTAGAAGCAGTTAAGGTTAAAAGGAGGGTGGAAGAAAAAACATAAATTTATTCCGAGAGCAGAAGTTACAAGATTAGAGAAAGTAGAAAATAAAGAATATTCAATAGAATATGAAATGTTATTAGAAGAAAAATGGGGAATAATAAAAAAAAAGATAGAAGGAGTACAGGAAGAGTGAAATTATTTTAAGGAAACAATAGTGTTGACTACAAGTCAAATTGGCAGCGTAAAAAAAGATTGGTGTGAAAAGCAAAAGGAAAGATAGTGAATGGTGGAATGAAGAATTGGAGGATATTATTAAAAGGAAAACAATTTTTTTACAGCACATTTGACTGCTAATAGTCAGGAAACGAGAGAAATACAAGAGGGTGCGAAATGAAGTTAAAAACAGTAAAAGCTGGACAGAGAAGGACGGATGAAATGTGGAGTGAAGAGAAGTATACTATTTTGGAAGGAGATAAAAAAAAGTTTTAATAAGAGGGAAGATGTTATAAATAGCCTAAATAAAGACTTTGGATGGGAATGTAGTTTAGAATGATACGGAAGTTGAGGAAAGATGGAGAGAAAAATTTCATAGAATTACTTAATGCTGAAAAGGTAGATGAGGATAAGGAAAGAAGACAAGTTAGAGTAGTAGAGAACATTAGGGAGGAAGAGATTAGGTGTGAAAATGTGGGATATATTTCAAAGAATGAAATCGTAAATGCTTTGAAGAAAACGAAAGGAGGAAAATCCTCTGGTTTGGATTCCATGCAAGTAGAAATGTTAAGAAAAGGGATAATTGTGTCGATTTAAGGTTTGCTGGGAAAGGTGCAAGGTACCACAAGATTGGC
>JABUQX010033501.1:22500-27500 GCA_015478945.1 Trachelipus rathkii
AACGATCATCTCCCAATTAGAAGTGCCAAAAATGAATTATGGATATTAAATATGGGTTTAAGTGTTTTTATACACAAGAATTTCAATTTACGAAAATTTGTAAAAGCATTTTAGAGAATCGGAAAGTTCTGGAGGGATATAGTATGTATAGTAAGATAGGAATGATCTTTCATAGCTGAATTCTCTGGTTTGGATATAGGAAGGTTGGTGCAAAAGGAAATGCTCATGTGCTTAAAGGATCAAATCTTCAATTATATGCTGGTTCGGCTCACAAATTAGACATTACATGGCGCAGTTGTATTTATAGACGATGCAAGAACACAAATTAACGGGAATACTTTTTTATTTTTAAAATATTTACCGATTGAATTGTTGCTGATAAAAAAAGATAACAAACTTACATTGGGGAGATTGTTTGTGCAAAATGTTTCTAATTTGAAAAAGATCATCGGAAAGAGCACCAGTATATAAGGAAGTCTGGCATAGAGGGGGGCATTCAGGAACATCATAAGAAGCAACTTAAGATGGTAAATGTTATTGAGGAACGAGAAGAAAGTGTATCAAAAAGGTTAGAAGGAAAAAGGTTCAAATTAGAAAATTGATGAGGAAAGTATATTCCTTCATCAAAAGAATATTTATGCGGAATTTGAGGGAGGCGGATTTTTAGAGAAAATGATAGAGCCAAAGAAATTTCTCATTACGGTATTAGAGGGTTTACTTAGAACTAATTTTTTTTAAGCTCTATTAATGCAGTTGGCAAACTAGTTTCAGATTTGGATCGGTCAGTGAAAATTTGTACAACGAAATATTAAAATGGGTTCAAAATAGGTTTACAATTTAATAGCAGCAAGGGTTTATAGTTTTTGGAAAGTACATTAAGATATACAGGAAGAAACCACTGAAAAGTGTCACTTTGTTCCAGTTATGTTAAAGCAGAAAGTTAGAGAAGGTAACATTTAGAGGAGCAAATGGCTTGCGTCATTACCGTTGGCTAAGATATTTGTTACCTATGAGAGGAATAAATGAAATGTTCTCTTTGAATTCGAATTATGTTTGTTTTGTCTTCAAGACTGATCATTTTTGACTTTCGGAAGGTCAGCATGATAATATGGTATCATTTTGGATTTGATCCAACTAACACAACAAAGTTGTCGATGTTTGACTATATATATATATATATATATATATATATATATATATATATATGATATATATATATATTATATATAATATAATATTATATATAATTATAATATATATATATATATATATATATGATTATAAACATCGGCAAAGAACAATTAATACACACCTTTGCGAAATTCAAGAAAATGCTTCAAAAATTAATTAGATTCAATATAACAATGCTAAGATATGTCAAAGAAAAGGAAACTTCTAAAATAATTTTAAAGGATCCTATTAAGGAAAAAAATTGGGAGAATGGAATCCTGACCAAATTTTTATTTCCTTTGACGGAATTGTTGCCATATTTGTCTGTCGTGCGTATAATATATATATATATAATATATATAATATATATATATATATATATAATAATTATATAATATATTATATAAAATATAAATTCTATCGATATTATTGAAATCTGGATATAATATATATATATATATATATATATATATATATATAAGAGAAATGCAATACCCTGCAATCAAATTTGTATTGAAATATACCTATAATACGCAGACATACACCACACACAGCACACGATATATATATATATATATTATATATATATATATAATATATATATATATATATTATATATTTAATATAGTCATCGAGACCCCAATTACACTTTGTATCTACTCACCGCTGTTGAGTGATAGAATTAACATAACTTATTGACGACAACTCATACACTATTATAATCTATATATAATATATATATATATATATATAATATATAAACTTGGGAATGAAAATTAAAGTAGAAAAAGATCTGTTGTTAATGCTCTTAAGTCATTAAATAGATAGAGAGCATCTAAACTACAAAAATAAAAGGAGGGGAAAAAGGTCACCTTTCAAATATTAAACACAACTGACAGATCTAAAGCAATTTTCCATTTAATAAAATATATATATATATATATTATATAATAATATATATATATATATATATATAGATATAGTATATATATATATAATATATATATATATTATATATATATATAATTATATATATATTAGGTATCTATATTATATATATATATATATCAGTGGCGACTCCAGTAACTTTTTACTACTTGCTCTCTCTCTCTCTCTCTCTCTATATATATATATATATATATATATATATATATATATATATATATATATTTTATATATATATATATATATATATATATATATATATATATACCGGAAATGTTTTGCTTTCAATTTAATGTATATATATTTTTTATATATATATAAAATAATAGGTATATATATATATATATATATATATATATATAAAGGCGACATCTAATATATATATATATATATATATATATATATATATATATATATATAATTAAATACTTGAGTTACTCCCATTAAAACATTTTCTTTATTTAAATCGTTTTCTATTGTTGATTCTATGATTAACTTTAATAATATTTCAAGTTATTCTTTTTCTTCAATTATTATATATTTTTTTTAATATTTTGTAAATTTTTTTGTTTTATTAAATATTTTTTGTTATAAAATATTATTTATTATGTATAGTATTTAAACATATCATTAATAACATTACTTTTTATAAACAATTTTATACTCTTAAAGTCTACTAAATTCACAGAAAAGATCTCCGCCAATGCTTTGGGCCACGGGATTAAGGCATTTTTAATGTGTAAAGAGTTATTAATACGGCTATTTCTTCCCTTTTCGTTTCAATTTTGCATAATCTTTTATATTTATTATGTAATAATTTCATTTATTTGACCAACTTTCGCAAAAAAAATAAGAGAATATTATCGTAACATTATGAAATTTGCAAAAATAGATCGTTTCTATAATGTCAACTCGTGCTGAGCACGAGTAGCACGAGTGCAGGAGTCGCCTCTGATATATATATAATATATATATATATATATATATAATATATATATATATAATATTATATATATATATATATAATATAAATATATATATATATATATATATAATATATATATAATATCTATAATATAATATATATATATATTATCATAAATATATATAATTTATATATATATATATATATATAATATATATAATATATAGAATATATATTATATATATATATATATATATATTATAATATATATATATATATATATATATATATAATATATATATATATTAATATATATATATATAATATATATATATATATATATACTATATATATATATACCCATATAGCACACTAACGTAAAAGCGACGTCGCTTTTACGTCCCCTTGCGATGTGCGACATCGTATTAGTAACATAATAATTACGTCCCTGGGATGTGGAAATGTTATCTCTCAGCGACGTAACAGTGCGACATCACTGCGACGTACTATGGTAACGTAGTATTGACGTACTCTTACGACATCCCTGCAACGTTACACGGTAACGTTGCATCGACGTTGTTTTACGACATCTATTTGATGTAACTTTTGTATATATATATATATATATTATATTATATAGTATATATATATTAATATATATATATTATATATATATATATAGTATAAGATAATATATAATATATATATATATATTATATAATATATATATATATATATATATATATATATTAGTATATACTATATATATAAAGATAGGCAGTACTATGCTAACCGCAGCTACTAATGGCCTGTATTATACCATATTGGCGTAAACACGAGGGAATGCTATACAAAGGGGAGGGGGAGAAGGAAGTAGTAATATCGGCCTACTTCCAAAGGCAAAGGAGGGGTGGAGGAAAGGGAGAACGTGAGAAATGGGGGAGGGCAAGATGGAAGGAATTCGATAATATTCTATACCTTTGAAAATTCTACCTTAAAATAGTGGCTAAACTATATATATATATATATATATATATTATATATATATATATATATATATATATATATATAATATATATATATATATATATATATAATATATTAAATATATATATATATATATATATATATATATATATATATATAGGTCACGTTTTAGTATATCCGTCATATGTATCTTAAAAAACTATTAAATGCTACAGTTTAAAACGGAATACATTGGTGGAATGCTGGTCCAATTTTAGTACGGAAAATGTAAAAAATATATTATATAATATATATATATATATATTATATATATATATATATATATATATATATAATATATTATATGATATATATATCTATATATATATTAATAATAATATATATAATAATATATATATATATATATATATAAATATATATATTTCAAAAAACTACAATAGCTACAGCGAAAAAGGAATATATTTTTGGAATCCTGGTAAAAAATTTCACATATGAAAATGTAAAAAAAAATAAAAAAAAAATAAAATAAATTATTGTTAATAAATTATAGTAATATGATTAAAAGGCCTATTTAGAGACCCTTATTGGTTTCTCGCTTAAAAATTAAATAGTTTCTCGTTAAAATAAATAGACTTTCTTTTAAATTTTTCTTTTTTTGATCAATAAAGAAAAAAAATACCCAAGGGTATACCGCCCGATGGCAGGAGTCGGGGTCTCTCGGCCTTTCGGGAACTACGGGTAGGACTATTCCCCCCTCCGGGGAGGGTCTCCGGACCCCCGCTCTTTGTATTTGGGTGTCGCGGGGTTCCTCCGCCCTCCCCTACGGGGGTATGGAAAACGTCCCCCCCCATGTGTTCCCCGTCGGCTCGAGCCCCTAAATTGCCGTGTAATAAACATTTTCCTATCTAAATTTTTACCAGGATTCCAAAATGTATTCCCTTTCGCTGTAGCTATTGTTAGTTTTTGAGATATA
>JABUQX010033502.1:0-17330 GCA_015478945.1 Trachelipus rathkii
GGAGAGAAGATGCTCGTCGTTTTCTAGGTAACTAAAATTCCTGTACTCTGATTGGTTAATGTTATTTTTTTCAATTCGAAGCGTTTCCGAGTCGATTTTGCCCCGGCTGCATCGGGCTTCTGGAAACGGAGCTATTTTTTCAACTTAAAACTTGTCTGATTAACAAATGGAGTCTCTCTAGAAGTATGCTGGCATCCTTGTCATATCCATACTGTGAGCTCTTAGTTCTGTAAGCCAAAATTTGGATAAGCGAATCAATAAATTTATTAAGTAAAAAGGAATATACTATAGCTGCGCTTCCAGAAGCCCAGAGTTCAGCCCGTGTTAGCAAAATTCCCGACTCGGAAACGCTTCGAATTGAAAAAAATTACATTAAACAATAGAGGACAGGAAATTTGAGTACCTGGAAACGGCAGAGCGCGCCCGTCGACAGCTGGCATTGTAAAAAACAGTAACTCTTATCATGGGCGTTTACAGGGGGGGCAGGGGACCACTTTGTCCCCTAAATCTTGGCGAAAATAAAAAAAATTGCAACTTATATTTTGCCAGGGCGACGTTTTTTAGGCTTAATTGTGGAAAAACTGAAAAGATCATCAATCGATAGATAACTGAAGTAGTAATTATTAATTACAAACGTATTATATATATATATATATATATATATATATATTATATATATATATATATATATAGTATATATTATATATATATATAAATATATAGATATATTTATTTAGACTAGATAAACGTATATATATACATAAATATATAATTATATATATACGTAGCTGTATATCAGTCAAGGGTTGCCACCCCTTATTCACGATGTTCTAAACCTATTACAACTAAGGCTACGTACACATGATGGCGTTGTAACGCGCGTAACAACGCGCGCTACGAAAACCCAGCGGGTACACATGTTGGCGTTGACGGCGCGTTGATCTCCAGTATAGCCATGGAAGTTGAAGAGGCAGCATGTCTTTGGATGTTGTACCGTAGGTATAGGAAACGAAGACGAAGGCAAAGACATTACTGGGTACATCCGATTTTACATGACAGATTGACTCACGGTTGTTTTGTAACTCTGTACCCAAATCTAAGAAAATATGAGGTCAAGTTTTTTAATTACTTTAGTATGTCGATTGCATCCTTTGATGAGTTACTGAAAATACTTCAGGATGACCTAGCACCTAGTCAGAACTATGTGAGGGATAGCATTTCGCCAGAAGAAAAACTCGTAATCACACTAAATTAAGCTTATTTATTACTCCAAATTATATGTAGAGTATAAAAAATTGTACTATAAAAATTGTATAGCGCGCGCTATACTGACAACATGTGTACAGTCCAATTCCAAATAAAAGAACTCGAGGCGCCCTGCTAGCGCGCGCTTCACGAGGAACCTTCTAGACGCGCGCTGCTGCGCGCGTTGAAGACAGAGCGCGCGCTGCATGTGTACGCCGTCTGTGGTCATCATATAGTATGCCGTGATAGACAGCGCGCGTTGGAACGTGCGTTGCTTAGCGCGCGTTGCAACGCCATCATGTGTACGTAGCCTAAAGGCTCCTATGTATCTATTTTATGAAATGATACGATATATTAGTATCCTTAATATAAAAGTTAACTGAAATATTAAATTTTGGCAAGCCATTTCCGACACATGTTTTGTAAAAAGATTTGTTTGTAAACAAAGTATTCTTCCGCGCAGCCCGCCTGTTATTAATCCGCGAAATCGAGGGATTTTAACATACAGGGCGCCTAGATGTGTGACGTTTACGTGACGTAGAAGTGCGCAAACGGGCTCTGGAATGTGCGCCTGGGTGCCCGCCCAGGCTGCAGTCGGCCTTCTGGAAAAGCAGCTTATATAAAGGTCTACGGGTCTTCAAAGTTTAAAAACCATTTTTTCAGAAGCGGGTACGTGCTTGAGAATAAGAAGAATGAACGTTTAACTCCACAACATAAGAGAAGCTAACTTATTTTCCTACACCACAACATTTCAAAAATTCAAATAAGTTCATTTTAAGTAAGAAAATTATTGAAATTTTTTAAAAATTTAAATTTTTTCTTAAACCCAGTTTAGCTAATATTTTGTTTTGTAGTAGTTTCTACTTTAAAGTTAATTTCTTTTAATAATAATTAATAATAATAATAATAACAATAATGTAATCTAATCAATAATAATAATAATAATAAAATAAATAATAATAAATAAATAATAATATAATAGATAATAATAATAATAATAATATAATAATAATAATAATAATAAATAATAATAATAATAGATAATACCCTGTACAAATTTAATTTATCCCCAGGTCTAGATTATAGAGCAGGATTGGCACAATAAAAGATCAACCATATTTAAATCAACCGACCTTTATTTAAATTTTTAAATATTATTAAAAAATCATTTTTTTTTTTTTTTTTTTTTTTTTTTTTTTTTTTTTTTTTTTTTTTTTTTTTTTTTTTTTCCACTTTTTGCCGAGTTTAACTTAAATCCTGCTAATTTTTATCATTAATCACATGCAGTTCCAGATCTACATAATAAGTAAATTCATCAGTGTTGTTTCAAGTCATTTTAATAAAAAAATAAATAAAATTATAGTTCACATATTATTATAATTTTATATAAAAAATATATATATAATATATATATATATATATCATATATATATATATATATAGATACAAATCTTTATAGGGATAAATCTTTTATTAAATAACTTAATTAAACTAAATAATTATATTTAATGTAAATATAATTGTGAATGATGTACTAAGTAAGATCAATACTAAACCAATTAAAAGTAATAATTAAGAAAAGCAATTTGTGTCTAAAAAAATAAAAAAAAATAAAAAAATCTCAAAAAAACAACAAAAAAATCCCCAACCCCGTTCTAGAGTATTAAAGCTATCGGTTCGAGTGTGAAAATATTGTTTCATATATAAAGTTTATTTGAAAGTAAAGAGACAAGGTCATTTTATCAATGATATTTGTCAAACATATATCAATTTTTCAATATTATTTTTTTATGCATAATCACATAAACTGTGTAAATGAACAAATCATTACTGAGAATTTTATTAAGAAAGACATTTGAAAAGTAGAAAGTTCCGGTTAGTTCCGACCGGAATCAAGCTAGTTCCGGCCGGAACCAGAACTTCAAAAAAATCGAGGTTCCGGCCGGAAGTTCCGGCCGGAACCTGGTTCCGGTACATCCCTAATCACAACTATTCTAGGCTCAGGGGAGGCTTGAAAAGGCTTGAAAAAAGTGGCACTCAGTTGGCACTATGTCGGCACTCACTTGGCACTCACTTGGCACTCATTGGCACTCATTGACACTCACCTGGCACTCATAGAATACTCATAGAACACTAATAGAACACCCCTAGACACTTCTTACGGTGATTGGGAACCATCAAAATGTACTGTACCATCAATAATGCTGAATCATCAAAGATGACACCATCAAAGATGAACAGCTAAAGATGACGTCATCAAAGTTGAGTCATCAATAATGCTGAGTCATCAAAGTTGAGCCATCAAAGTTAAGGCCTCAAAGTTGAGCCATCAAAGCTGAGGCATCAAAGATGAGCCATCAAAGATGAGCCATCAAGGCTGAGGCATCAATGCTGAGGCATCAAAGTTGAGGCATCAATGCTGAGGCATCAAAGCTGAGGCATCAAAGCTGAGGCATTAAGATATCGAGTGTGTGTGTGTGTGTATGTGTGTAAGTGTAAGTGTCTATGGGTGTGTAAGTGTCAATGAGTAAGTGTAAGTGTCTATGGGTAAGTGTAAGTGTCTAAGGGTGAGTGTAAGTGTCTATGGGTGGGTATAAGTGTCTATGGGTGGGTGTGTGTGTGTGTATGTGTGTGAGTGTAAGTGTCTATGGGTGAGTGTAAGTGTCTATGGGTAAGTGTCTATGGGGGAGTGTAAGTGCCTATGGGTGAGTGTAAGTGTCTATGGGTGAGTGTAAGTGTCTATGGGTGTGTATAAGTGTCATAGTGTGTGTGTGAGTAGGTGTAGGTGTGAGCATAAGTGTCTATGGGTGGGTGTAGGCTATGTGTAGGCTAGGTTAGGTGTAGGCTAGGTTAGGTACAGGTGTAGGTGTAGGTTTAGGTTAGGTGTAGGTGCATGTATCTAGGGAGGGTGTAGGCTATGTGTAGGCTAGGTTAGGTGTAGGCTAGGTTAGGTGTAGGCTAGGTTAGGTACAGGTGTAGGTGTAGGTTAGGTTAGGTGTAGGCTAGATTAGGTACAGGTGTAGGCTAGGTTTAGGTGTAGGTGTAGGCTAGGTTAGGTGTAGGTGTAGGCTACGTTAGGTGTAGACGTAGCTGTAGGTGTAGGTGTAGGTGTAGGTGCAGGTGTAGGGGGGACACGTAGCCGTGTGTTTGTGAGTGTGTGTATACGTATCCGTTTGTGTTTGGGTGTGTGTAGGGGTAGGTGTGAGTGTGGATGGAAACAAGTTAGGATAGATACATACAGGAACTCAAGTTAGGGCAGGTACCTACATGACCTCATGTTAGGACAGTTACCTACAGCAGGTACTGAGTCAGGTACCTGCATGTGCTCGACTTAATCCCTACTAATCCCCCACGAACCTTCATGAAAGGTCAATTTCAGGCCTAGATACGGTATCAAGAGCCAAATCATATAAGGTCAAAATTTCAGACACACACACGCGAGAGGAGGGGGACCACCAGAGGAGGACAGGTCAAGGTGTATATATTGCTAGGGGCGAAGGCGCACGTACTAAACGGTTGCTACGCAACCGTCTGGCACACCCCTTCTCCGAAGGGGTGCCAAAAAGCCGGTATATATATATACACATTGGTCTAGCGGAAAGCCCTTGTTACTACTTATATATATATATATATATATATATATATATATATATATATATATATCTATATATATATATATATATATATATATATATTATATATATATATATATATATATATATATATAAAGTTAGAGTATATATATATCTATATATTATATATATATATATATTATCTTATATATATATATATATATATATATATATTTCGAAATTATACTCGATATATCCAATACTCTATATATCGATATATCGAAATATCGATAAAGCTCAGACGAAAGATTGAATTTTACACTATATATTATATATTATATATAATATATATATATATATATATATACTATATATATAATAATATTATATAATATATATATATATATATAAATAATTATCGATATGATATGATACATAGACTAAATGAATGTATAGATATAAATTATACATAAAATGTAATGTGTAAACTTATATACTGATTCTCGAAAACTACGAATACTTACATGACAATCAAGTAACCTACTTATAATAAGGATACAAAGGTTATTAAATGGATTAAAAATTAATTTACCTTGAAGAGAATGTGGTCAAAAAGCTTACCTTTTTCTTCGATTTTAATCTTACCCTATTTTCTTCTTTGTTCTCTTTAACCATATTTAGGAACAGAGTAGCTTACGTAGGTTAGATTAGGTTAGGTTAGGTTAAATATCGTAATTTACAGTTTCACATTTACAACTCAATTACATACCTTAGACCACTAAATCCTTCTATTGTGTTTGAGGCAGGCCTCATACAGGTAGATGGACAACAAACGTAATATTCGTTTCGACTAAGGTCACGCCTTATTCAATAAGGAAAAAATAATATTATCTTAGAAAAAGCAGTAAAGAACAAGCGTACTTTCCTTATAAATTAATTTTTTTATTGCGGAATATCTTTTTCTACACTTTTTGGTCGAACACCTAAAACTATAACTTATTTTCTCTTTATATAACTTACATTTCACGTTACACTTTATACAAATTTTTTTTCATTTAATATTGAATTAAAAAAGTAGAAAGCCAACTATTTTCATAATTTTACAACAAATCGCAAACACGTCATCACGCACACACATTTGTGAGAGATGGAATAAATAAAATTTAATGTACTTCCAACTGCCTATAAAATTTGGCCGTTAAAACAATAAATAACTTTATCGTACTTAGAAATATAAATATTATTGTAATAATTATTAACTTGAAATAAAGTTCAGCTTTTTATACTTCGTTTTTTACCCTAATCCAAATATGTATTTGGTTTTCTTGTAATTATTGTAGTTTTCGAGATAATTAGGGTCCTATAATGAAGAGTTTCACCATTATATATATATAATATATATTATATATATATTATATATATATATATATATATATATATATATATATATATATATATAATTATATATATATATATATATATATATATATATATATTATATAGCTTGCTGATATATGATACTTAATATATAATTATATCCTACTGTTTTACGACTCGTCAGTTTTTGATTTTTTTTTTTGTTTTTTTTTAAAATATTCTTACTATATGATACCAACAATGAATTTCAGTGGTAACGGACATGATTCAAAAGTTCAAAATATTTTAAATATTTTTTTAAAAATCACATTTATGTAAAATATTGTTTTAAAAATGACATATCTCGAAAGGTAAGACACTTACAGAAAAACCAATTACATATTTGTAATCAGCGTATAAAGCTTATTACAAATATGTAAAAAAAAAAAAAACTAAAAAAAAAAATAGGGGCTTGAGCCGACGGGGGACAGAGGGGGGCACGTTTTCCATACCCCGTAGGGGAGGGGCGGAGGAACCCCCGCGACACCTAAATACCAAAGAGCGGGTGTTCCAGAGAACCCTCCCCGGAGGGGGGGAAATAGTCCTACCCTGTCGTTCCCCGGAAGGCCGAGAGACCCCGACTCCTGTCATTTTTGAGGTTTACCCTTGGGTATTCCTTCAGTTATAAAAAAAAAAAATTAAAACTGACGGAGTCGTAAAACATAAAAGGTCCTATATATATTTGAATCATGTCCGTTACCACTAAATTGATTGTTAGGATCATTAAGTTTAGCCGCTACCGTGGCTCAAACGGTAGAGCGACGGAGTCACATGGCAAGGTCGTGGGTTCGAGTCCTAGTTCGGATCCTAGGTAGAAATTACCTAGAGAAGTTCCCCTCCTTGAATAGGGCTATGCCCGTGAGGTGTGAACTTTTCATAAAAATATATATAATATATATATATATATATATAATATATATATACTATAATATATATATATAATATACTATATATATATATATATAATATATATATATAATATATACTATAAGAAATATACAAAAAAAAATCAAATGACCGAGTTTGTAAAACAGACAAAGGTCATAATATATATATACCTATATTATATATATATATATATTATATATATATAAATATATATATATATATATATATAATATATATATATATATCATATATATATAATATATTATATATATATATATCTTTCTTTCTTTCTTTCTTTCTTCACCTCCTCCTTTGCCCAAAGATTGGGGTAAGGTGCTTTGTACAAGCATGCGGAAAAGAAAAAGCAAGTAGGAGACCATGAAAACGTCGAAAAGAAAGCCCAGCGCTTAGCCGCCCCCTCTGTAACCATTAATTAGTGAGAGTTCGTCACAGACAGAAAATCCACCCTAGAGCAATCATGGGACAGGACGGACCCTGCACTATGGTAAATCGTCAAACTGTAAGGTTCATCCCCTGGCCCAGGTGGCCACAACCATGCCCCATACAAAACCCCGCCATTCTCTCTATCATGAACCTTTATTCTCGCCTCTGCCAAACTCACAATTTCTCTCCTTCAGAACATTCGTTCACGACTCAATCCACTTTTCTCTTGCGGTCTCCAGCCGTTCGGTTCCCAACACACTCAACCACTATACATCCGCTTAACCCAACCTACTATCATTCATCCTTTCCACATGACCAAACATCTCAACATACTTTCATTCTATTTCTCTTCATTTACCCTTGTCTTTCTCACACCACACCACCTCTCTAATAACGCTTCATTGCCTCTCTTTAATCAATTCTTCTCACACCTAGCACACCCCGTAAGATTGTCAGTCTGAACACATTGAAACTTTAGATCTATACTTCTTATTCCAGACCATAAGTCTCACTAAACAATACAATAACACAGGTAACAACTAACAACATACCCCCAGCGCACTAAAGACTTAGTCCCTTTGCATTCACCCAACGATTTAATTTGCACCAGCCACCTTCATTTCCACAACTCCTACTACACTCTGCATCGTCCCTTCCCTTCCAATCAACATATACCCTAAATATTTTTAAACTCAGACACTTGTTTAAGCTGCTCACCATCAAACATAACTTCACACTGAGGAGTGTCTTCACTCACACATAACCTTACTCTTATCCACACCGGTTTTACTTTCAAAGCCCCTCCTTTTCACACACCCTGCAAATCTCTCTATCATCCTCCTCAAACCTCCCCTTCTCTTCAGATTCGCCACACCGAACCAAATCATCCGCATATAATAGGTAGGGCACCCTCCACTCAACTCCATTCTCCTTCTCCACAATTCTAACACCATTTCCTGCCATCCCCACCACGAATTCTTTTAACCCCATCCATATACAAATGAATAACCAAAGAGACATAACACAACCATGTCTTTCTCGCTATTATCCTAAACCAATCAACCATTGACAAACCATTTATTCTTACACGTATCGCTCACTATCGTCATATCATACTTTTTGATTCCATTCAGAGCCTACCACCCAACCCTATATATCACTAACACCTGCCATATACCTTCCCTATAAACTCTATCATACGCCTGTTGCAAATCCATAAAACCTAATATAATTTATTCTTCTTCTTCTCCCTCCTCTCATTTTCTCAAATCATTTGTTTCAATGTAAAGATTTGATCCACACATCCTGTACCACTTCTAAACGCACCTTGTTCTTCAGCCATCAGTCCCCAGTCAATCGACGCACTCTTTCGACCAAATACCAGCAATATACCTTCCCTACACACACTCAATACTTATTCCCGCTATATTTCTACAGTCCCCTTTTCTCCTTACCCCTTATACAAAGGGTACTATTACCTGCTCTCCTCCCAATCCCTTGGAACTATAACCCTCCATAAACGCTTTATCACACAACTTCCAAAATCCCAATCAATCACCATCTCGGCCTCCGCTCTTGATCATTTCACTAGTAATTTCATCTATACCTGCAGATTTAACATTCTTCAATTTCTCACCCTACCCATTACCTCTCCTTACTAATAACCTCATCCCAAAATCTATTCCTTCTTGCACCATCAAAACACAATATATATATATATATATAAGTATATATAAAATATATATAAATATTATATAAAATATATATTATATATATATATATATATATATTATATATATATATATTATATAATATATATATATATATATATAATATATATATAATATATATATATAATATATATATATATATATATATATATATATATATATATATATAATATATATATAAACCATATATATATATATATATAGTAAAAAATATTTAGAAATTACTGATATTAGTAGATGCAAGAACCTGAGCAGCATCCTTTTTTGCTGAATTTGAAAAAGGGGAATAAGAAAGGAAGAGATGAAAATAGAGACTATTAATACATTAGAATTATATGATTATATATGGTCTTTGTGCATTTTATGTTTTCACCAATGAATTTCATCTTTCTCACACTAAAGCTTTGTTGCACGTCATGGCATCTTAGCAATGTTAATTTACATTCTGTTTATGGTGATTATTTAATACACTATGCAGAGATTAATATATACCTTGTTTTCAAATGATAAGTAAGTAATCATTAATCTAGGAATCGTACAAGTATAAGCTAAATCAAGAATTTCACACTACAGAGAGTGAGAATATATTTTCTTCAGATTGATACTCATATAAAATTGGAACTAATTTTTGCGTATTTCTTCGAAAATATCAGGCTCTGACATTAGAGCCTTCTTCTCATTCAGACTTAATGGTGGAGTATGTCTTTCACATATTGTAATGCGGACAATTTTGATTAACAACCTGAAAATCAATGAAATGAACACCTACTGTGAGAGCACGTAAACGTGGAAAGATATGACAATACGAGAGCTCAGTGAAGAAATACACATATATAATATGTAAATTAATCTAAAAAAATTATATTATTGAAAAAAACATTTAAAATGAATATATATTTATTTTTTTAAATATTTAATATGTACAAATAATAGAACACAACAAATATAGTATTAATCCTTACAAATTTAAAGAGTCAACAAATGAAGAAACTTAACTGAAAAAATATATTCAGTTCATATACTTTATATTTAAAAGTTTTAAATCTTTGAAAAATGGAAAAAGAATTACATCTATAAATATCTTACAAATAATCCAACGATAATCAGATCACCACATTACAGTAATAATAAAATTTTTTCTATGTTAATCAATATAGTTTGCAAAAAATCAGTCCAGATTACAGCAGTGAGACCTCCGGTAATGGTAAATATATCTCATCAAAATAACACCAGATCAATGATGAGAGGAGAAATTGAAATAATCAGAAATGGAGATACTAGCCAAGTATAATGGATTCAAGCTTTAATATGAACACGTATCTCTTCAAAAAATTAAGGACTCTTAGCAGAAATATAAATTCTCATAGTGAACGTTCTGACGAGGATATATATTCAATTATAGGAAGTTAAGCTATCTATCTTAGTAGGTCAATAAAATACTCATATAATAATATACTAGTATACTACATTAAAATATAATTTCTATATATTTAAATATAGAGATATAGAGTGAATCAAGGATAGCTTCGAAGATTTTAGAGAGAATGTGACTTCAACTATAAATTGCGATAATGTAAGCTACCGAAGCTCTAATATTCTGCTGAGAAACATGAGAAGAATGAATAAGGAGATACTCCAATATCATCGTCTGCATACAAAAAATATTTCCTAATAGTTACGCTATATACGAGAAATTAAAGTGTATGCTGAAAGCCTCTATACAAATAATTAGAGCGATATTACTTAAGTATAAGATGTAGCGAGAGATTAGCTGATACAGTCTCACGATAGAATGAGACTTAAACTTACCTAAATATAGTGACAAGAGCCGTTAATGCAAACCTGAAAAGAGTGAGATCGTAATTATTAACCTCTCCCTTTGAATATCAATATTCTTCACTTCAGATGATCCGCCACTCTTCGAGAGGTAAACTATTATACTTAATGATAAATCTAGCGAACCTTAATTCTAAAAGTTAGTAAGACGCACTTCAAAATTAAGAGAATAAATTAGTACTATAATAACTATTAAGAATAGATCGGAATACACCAGAATAAGGATTTATTCAGATATTCATATAATACTTCCAAAATTTATGTTAGAGTCTCCGACCATTAAGAGTTCTTTTATAATGGTCTAGTACAAAGAAAAGAACTCACTCCAGTAGAATATCAATACACGAAATTTAGTTGAATAGAGACCTTAAAACATTCCAAATATTAATGTAATGATATATTGCCTTGATAACATCTTCTAATATGACGAGAAACCCTCTCGAGAAAAGCGTGGATTCAGAAAATTTTTCTCCAATAATACGAGAAAACTTATTACATACGTAATCGCACTAATCGATTTAAATATAATTGGTTATATGATGAACTTTAACTGAAATGCGGACATCTAGTACGAGTAATGTAGCTCTAAGATTTGTGCAAATTCAGTTGAATGAGCACATCTTACAAGTACAATAGAAAAGAGAATAGAGACTTCATAATATTACTCTACATCCTTTCAAAATAAAATTTGATAGTGTAAATATTTCCGAGAGAGAGAGAGTTATAGTTTTTATAGATTGTATGAACTCACCTATATATAATTGTCGAGAAATATATAGTCTACAAATAGAGTCGATTAGTCGAATGTGCCTTAAATTGGCGAACTGAAAAGGTGGACTCTGATTTTCATCTCCTCGAGAAATACTTATTTACAGTTTGCTATTTTCGAGAGAGATTTGAAAATTATCCGATGCCAACCTTAAAGAAATGTGAATACAATGTTCGCAATGAAGATCATATAAAAGAGAGCGACACCTAGCATAGAAAATAGATAACCCTTTAAAATTGCGAAACTGAGTATACATTAGATAGGAAATCCTAGATTTAGGTCACTCGCACCACATATTGTTGTTCCTCAGTTATCGAAACATTTGTATATTAAAAATAAATGGAGAGAATCGTGAATGAATATGCAGAACAGTAAAGTGATCATGTAGAGTGATTTTCCTATAATATCACTCTCATCTCATCTTCTCTGCCGGTGAAATTTCAAATTCAAATATTGAATGAGACTTAAAATATTCACAAATTTTAACGATCATTAATGAATAAGAACACACACAAGGTAAAGCTGACTCAACAAATTTAGAAAAAAAAAAAAAAAAATATCAAATCATTTGTACACAATTTAAGTAAAAAAAATTGAAAGCTACCCTTGAAAAATTGCGAACTGATATTAATATTAAAATTCTTGTAAGTCTTGGAGTCAACCACCTAACGGGTATATTAACAATCTTGATAATATAAATTCACATAAAATGAACCCACAGTAAATAATAAATTTACCTTATAAAATTTTAAAATATAGGAACCACCTAAGGTCAATAAATATCTTAATAAATTAATTATTAACAAAATAAATGAGCCTCAAAATAACTCAATTCTTTAATAAACATTATAGGTGAGAAACTACATCAAACGATCAATATCTATATCTTTTAATACATCAGATAAATGGAACCCCGCAAAATTATCAACTAAATATTTAATTTAAATCTTGAAAATACTATAACTCACAAAGGTAATTAAATTATTTCAATTAATTTAAAAAATAACCATTACAAAAATAAATAACAATAAGAAAATAATCTGAAAAAGTAAATCCAACCTAGTTTAATAAGATTATTCATAATATAAACGAATGAGTAAATTCTTAGAGCAATGAGTAAAAGAATGAGTAAATTCCTAGAACAATGAATAAA
The DNA here is from genome assembly GCA_015478945.1 of Trachelipus rathkii. Classification (NCBI taxonomy): domain Eukaryota; kingdom Metazoa; phylum Arthropoda; class Malacostraca; order Isopoda; family Trachelipodidae; genus Trachelipus; species Trachelipus rathkii. The sequence continues at coordinate 13,054 of JABUQX010033502.1, forward strand.
AGAATAAGTAAATTCCAATTAATGAACACCGAATAAATATAAATTTTTTACAAATAACTCCGAAAAGAGAACTCAATATCTCTAGAATTTTCTCATTAAATATACACATAAAAAATGAACCTATCCATTACTATAATTTCTTTAAATAAAATTTGAAAAGGAATCACCAAGGTATAAATCTTCAAACAAAGAAATAAATATTATACCGGTGAAAATTTAACTACTAAATATAATATCTGAAATAGGAACACCATAGGTATAAGATTACTGTACAAACAAACCAAATGGATACATCAAAATATAATAAATTACTTATAAATAATCAAGGAACCAACCATAAGTGATAATTATATATATTTATTATAGAATTCTATCATAAATCAATATAATGAACGCATATGTTTTTAAAACCTTCTGCATATCAATATATAATTTTAATGATAATACAAAGAGAAATCACCGACAAGCGGAGGAATAGTTTATTGTGAGAGAATTGATCATACACACTATGATGAATTCATTACAAAAGACGAAAATCAACACAAAATACTAAGATTTTGTCTCTGTTGAATTAAATAGCATATGAGTTATATTTCGATTAAGCATAACAGGATTCTTTCCATTAAATGGTCAGAAGATTGAAATTTGTAAAGGATAATTTAGATAAACTCTCATAAATATATTTTACTTTTGTAAATAGTATCTGAAAGGAAACAACAAAAAGCTAAATGTAGCAAGCCAAAATTTCTCTAACTTAAATGGTTTAGCTTTAAAAATCTTGAAACTTTTACTAAATATAAAAAATAAAACTTTTTAAATATTATTTAATTGCACTTCTTAGAGAACAGATATGTGGTTGTATCAAGAATCTGTCGACTCTCGCTAATAGTGTTTATTAGAATATCTCAATTAGATATATAAATTCTTACAATTATTGAACTACTCTTACAATGCAATTTTTAATACTAGAATAATTAGTAAGTATTCTTGTGAATATTTTTATAATTAGAGCATAAATACGAAGTTACCAGCCATAGAAGTTATATCCACTTTCACTACGATTTTCTCACTAATCTTTTCGCTTTAAAATAACTTGTATATAGTATATATATTATTAATTTATGATCGTAATTTATATTTTTAATCTTTTGTATTTGTTACATGTAAAGTCTAATTTACATCAATTTAGATTGAAAATATACAGAGATTAATATTTTAAAAAATTTTTTAAAATATGTAAACTATGTTATATTATAGTAAAATTCTGCATTGAGAACACATATATAGTTAGATGTTTATATAATTATATATATATAATATTAATATATATATACTTATATATTAATATAATTAATATAGTAATATAATAATTATAATATGATATATATTAATAATATATATATATATACATATATATTATATATATACGTATATTAAATTATAACTATACAAATATAATATATACCCAAATCGAAAAAAACAAGTGTGCAAGTTAAAGTTAGAGAGGAAAATAGTATTCGAGAATTCTAAAAACGGAAAAGTGAGAGTATTTGAATTTATATTTTGAGCAAATATACGCATTTCCAGTGAATTGGTCTATGTTTTGGAAATTTAATTCCTTACCTTACTTGAGGTCACATTCTAAACTAACTTGTTATAGCTGTTGTAAAAATTTAGTTTCAATTTTTATATAATTGGTATTATTTATTATTATCTCATTGAAATGTTTTATATTTAAGAAAAAATTAACAAATTTACTTTATAAATTATATTTTTAGAAATTAATGTTTCAGTGCAGACATTAAAATATTTTTACTGGAGAATGTTATAGTTTTACATATATTTATTATAAATAAATATATATAAATATTGTCACTCACCCTGGTGAGGTTTAGATATCGTATAGAATATTTTGACCAGAGACTCATTATATTTACATGAGTTTATAATGTTTTCTCTATATATAAGTATTTTATTCAATAATATATAATTAATTGTTTATTAAGGTATTGTATTCTTGAATTATATAGTATATTTTTTGATCATAAAAAAGACTTTTATGAAAAAGATTTCTCAAAATAGTAAAAGTATGAAATAATTATATCACACTTAGCGCTATCCACATATTTATTTTCCATTATCAAATAGTATTGATAATTTATTTTTTCTACCTTCACAGTATATTTCTCTTACAAATTGGTTTGACATTTCAGATAAGCCTAAGTATTTATATTATGTGATTAAATTTTAGATAATCTAATTATTTTTAGTTGTACATATGATAACTTTTTTGAATTCATAAAATATTAATATTTTTTTTTAAAATTTCACATTTAATAAAAAATGCCTTAATGATCTCTTTAATTGGTGTTTTATTATCGAGTTCACAAGCAATGTCTGAGGCATCATATTTAAGAGTTGATTTTTATATTTACAAATATATTTGTCCTAAGTAAGCTGTAAGAGTTTGAGAATCTCAATTTACAAGGTTATTGTTATTGAGGTTTTATTTATACATAATATTATTAAAATTTATTTTGATTAAAACAGTTAATATTAATATAATACTGTATTTGAGTTATTTTATTAATATCTGGGCCATCTTGACATATATATATATATTTTAATGAGATATATATATATTATATTTGGTAGATATCTATTGATTATTGGTTATTTATTTAATTATATAATTATATTTTTACTAGTACATTCATTTATATGTTGTATCTTCTACATTATATCTTATATTTAATTTAACTATTTCTCTACATTTTAAATTTACTATATATTTAATATATATTTAAATCTCAAGTAATATAAATTGAAATAATTACTACAGTACTGCTGTTTAGTATTTTAATTTTTGTACTGATTACAAGTTTATTAATAATATTAAAAGTATAATCAAATATTTGAAAAAAAGTTATTTGAAATTAATTTGATTAAATATAAATAAGTCTCTTTAATATCTTTTTGGTTTTTTAATATAACGTTATACTTTAATACACTTATAATATAAAATAAGATGCATTTTTTTATACGCAATATAATTATTTTATCATTATTAGTATATTTTAGATGACAATATTTTAAAATCTTAGAATTGTATTTAGTTATTATTATTAATTATTAAATTATTATTTTATTATTATTAAGATTGAATATATAAATTATCTATTGCATATATTATTTAATTTGGTCACTTTTTTTACTAATTTGAGCTATAAAAATACGAGATATACATCACTCATGTATAATTATAGAAATATTGAAATAGAGAATTACGACGAATTTGGTAGGTCAGGCTCAGAAGTGTAGGTATAAGATATATTAAAACATTTAGGTTAGAAATGAGGTTTAAAAGATATGCAGTCGTAAAAGAGAATTTATATAACACTGACTAGCTATCTTTTATGAGGAAATCATGACACACTCTAATTCAGGAGATTGACCAATGTAAGTTAATTACTCGTATATTCATTTACTCCACATAACTTAATCATTATAGGCTATTAATTATTATTATTAATAATCTATTGATTATTATTATTATTATTATTTTATAGTGATCATTACCTATTATTACAAATATTTCTATTATAGCGATGCACGATCTTTTTGTATTTATTATTATATTATTATATTTAATATTATTATTAATATTATTTGATATTATTATTATTATTTTTCATTATTATTATTATTATTTATTTATTATTATCATCTATTTATTAGTTATTATTATTTTTAATTATTATTATTAAAAAATACTACTTTTACAAATTATCTAAAAGAACTGGTATTATTGAAAATCTTAATTATACATCAAAAAATTCTAATTAACTATTTATCTACACGTTAAAATTAAAAGTAATTGAAATCTGAAAACATCGCAAGATGAGTAAATATACATAATTGGCTCTACATTTTTATTTACTGATATATTGATTTATTGACTAGCATTATATATATGAGTAGTATATTATATCTTATATCATATATATATATATTATATATATATCATATAGTATATGTATAATATTATATATATATATTAATATATACTATATTAATATATATATATATATATACTATATGGACATTTATAAAGAGTTGACCTCATTTCACATTATCCAGGTTAGGTTAGGGTTTTTGTCATGGTTCGTGCCTTAGGTTAAGGTTAGATTTGGTTAGGTTTAAGCCTATTATCTGTGGTGACTTACCCATTACAACATTATTTGAAAGTGTACGGTCTACATTATGTTCCATTGATA
>JABUQX010033503.1:0-30000 GCA_015478945.1 Trachelipus rathkii
GGAAAGCAGCAGCGGCAGCGGCCTTAGACACCGCCCCTCGGGAGCTACGACGGCCCTGGGTGACCCCCGCCCGCAAAACCCCGCGGTCGGAAACCCCATCTCGGGAGTCGATCCGCCGACTAGTTAGCAGGGTAGAGTCTCGTTCGTTATCGGAATCAACCAGACAAATCGCTTCACCAACTAAGAACGGCCATGCACCACCAACCACCGAATCAAGAAAGAGCTCTCAATCTGTCAATCCTTCCAGTGTCCGGGCCTGGTGAGTTTCCCCGTGTTGAGTCAAATTAAGCCGCAGGCTCCACTCCTGGTGGTGCCCTTCCGTCAATTCCTTTAAGTTTCAGCTTTGCAACCATACTACCCCCGGAACCCAAAAACTTTGGTTTCCCTGGGGCTTCCCGTCGAGTCGTGGGAATGACGCCGACGGATCGCTAGTTGGCATAGTTTATAGTTAGAACTAGGGCGGTATCTGATCGCCTTCGATCCTCTAACTTTCGTTCTTGATTAATGAAAACATTCTTGGCAAATGCTTTCGCAGTAGGTAGTCTTGCGAGGGTCCAAGAATTTCACCTCTCGCCCCGCAATACTAATGCCCCCGTCTGTCCCCTTTAATCATTACCTCGGTTCCGAAAAACCGGGCTGAAAAAGGCGGGACCGAGGTCCTGTTCCATCATTCCATGCGCTACCATTCGGACGTAAATATTTTAGCCCGCTCTGAGCACTCTAATTTTTTCAAAGTGAACTTGTCGGCCACGCGGGACACTCGGTGAAGAGCACCCCGCGAGAAACCGACGACTGTTCTAAACACGGAGCCGGCAGGGATCCACCGGGTACGCTGACCCGCCACGAAAGAGCAAATGCGACATACATCCGAAGGGCCTTAAACCTTCCCGTTTTTCATCGTTCCCTACGACGCGGGAAACCGAGAGGAAATACGCGTTGTAACGGAATTGAGGCGCAGGGGCAAAACCGAAAAATAGAGGACAGCAACAGCAGCATTTACCCGAACAGCCGGGGCGAAACCGCCGCAGAGGCGCCTCCGAAGAAACGACGAAGAGCGCGTAGTGCCCTGTAATCGCCACAAGCACGGTGCGGTGAGGCCGGTAGAGAAACCTACGTTAATTTGCAAACCCCTTTCATCGAGTGGCACCCGTATCATTGACGTGCGCTTGCAGCGGGACAAATACACGAGTTTGTATCGCGGGATCTGCGAACCGATCCCCTTTTAGAGCCGGGAGAACAACTCTACAAACAGCAGCGCGAGTCGCGTCCACCCGAACCATCACCCGCCGCTGTCATCGCTACTTTTGCGTTTGGTGTCGCACCCGAGCAGCTCGAACACACTCCGCCCGAGAAGCCGACCCGTCTACTAAAAGAAGACGGCGTAAGCGAATCGGTTTGGTTGTACGGAAGCGCTCAAGAAGAACTCGGGAGGACGAGCGAGACAACGGACGAATGAGAGGGTTTACGGGGGAGAGGCGAACGCCTGTTCCGTTGCAGCGGATGCAAACCCGAAACTCTATCCAGGGAAGGATAAGAGAAACACCGCTCTCGAAATAATGCCACGCTACGAGCTAACAGCGCCAACGGGATTCGCTCAGGGGAAAGCCGAAGGATATCTCTACGTGCTCGACCCTCGCTAAACCCGGCTTGCTCAACAGCGACACAGAAAACACCAACGCGTCGACGCCGCCTGCGAGAGACGCGTACGACGACCCCTGAAGCCGGGAAAGAGGTTGTTGGACTGCGCCTCTAAAAACTCGGCACCCTTGCCACAAACCGAAGAAGCGTACACCAAACGGCCCTTTGCCGAGGGACACGGGAAGAACCACTTCGGGACGCAGCTCCCCGTAGACGAGTAGCGCGCCTTGGGTGGGCTTCCGGTCCGCATCAGAAATCCAACTACGAGCTTTTTAACCGCAACAACTTTAATATACGCTATTGGAGCTGGAATTACCGCGGCTGCTGGCACCAGACTTGCCCTCCAATGGATCCTCGTCCATTTCTTTACATCGAACTCATTCCGATTGCGAGGCCTCGGAAGAGTCCCGCATCGTTATTTCGCGTCACTACCTCCCCTTGCCGGGATTGGGTAATTTGCGTGCCTGCTGCCTTCCTTAGATGTGGTAGCCGTTTCTCAGGCTCCCTCTCCGGAATCGAACCCTGATTCCCCGTTACCCGTTACAGCCATTGTAGGCGAATAACCTACAATCGAAAGCTGATAAGGCAGACACTCGTGGGATCCGGCGCCGGCACAAAGGCCTCAGCGCTCGGCTGTAGAAATATCCGGAGTCACCACATAACCGAAGAGGAATGGACGAGGAGGACGAATGCTGTGCTGCTGCTGCTGAGGCTGCCCCACAGTTAGAAACTGAGAAAGGCAGTCAGCGAACAGCAGCAGCAGATTGCCGCAACCCGACTGTCCACCCGGTTTTTGGTTCTAACAAATGCGCCCTTCCCCCGACCGTGCGCGAGGCAAGGTCGGGGTCGGAGACTAGTTGCACGTATTAGCTCTAGAATTACCACAGTTATCCGAGTAAGGATTCCACATTATAAAATCTAACCAGTAATCCGAAGTACTGAAATTTAGATCGAACTCATCTCGGACTAGCGTTCGCCTAAAGCTCAAGGCAATTAGGTACTAGTATATGATAACCATGTCAAAAGATCACAAGTCCTGGTCATTTTATATTCTTTATAGACATCAGACTCTATGACTGAAAAGAAAGCAGTCAAAACACAGCGGTTAGGAGCCCGCTTCACCTCTTTCGGGCAACTAACTTTGAGTAATGCATTCACTACGTCTGCGGCAATTACCTTCTACAGAAGTCATTCAATTCTTCGGACAGTTATTTAACTAATATAAACGTGATATATGTAAAACTTCATTTTCTTCTGAAAAGCTAAAAACGAATAAGAAACAACGCAAATCGCCATCGCTTTAGGCGATAAATTAAAAAATATATCATGAATGAATAATATATTCAAGGCTGCTTCCGCATATTATATATGCATTAATAATACAACTCTCGCTTAACCCAGAAAGCTAAGGTTTTGCAACATTTATTATTGCGGTAAATATGAATTTCGAATAAACAAAGAAGCGAAACTCGAACACGGGCAGCTTCAGCTTACGAAACTTGGGAATAAAACGAAACCCGGGATTAACGCAACCAGATTACCAATCACCGATATCGAACATAACACTCGTAGTAAGGCGCAGGGATAAACACATATACACGCTACCATTCCTTTCTGGCAACTCTGTTAGTAATTTCGAGAATGAATTCACACTACTACTTTACATAAACAGAAGAGAGTAGAGCTAGCTTGTGCTGCTGGGTGACGAAGGGCTCTCATAGAGCATCACTCTCGTTCCCTAAACATACAATAAAACAGGAGGAAATAAAGTCAAGCGTGAGTCAGTGGGTTCTCACGGATCAGAACCAGATCTAACTCTCTGCAATCGAGATTTCCTATGCGAAAACTATACTAATGATCAAGGGCCAGATTTGAGGATCACCTTCCGCCCGGCATCCGATAGGGGTACCCAATGCGGGGAGTCGTATCTTGCTAATAGTATCGTAGATGTACAAAGTTTCGCCTCTCTCGGTAATATCACCTTTAAAAATATGTCATTGATATAAATATTTGTTTGCGTACACGCCTTCGTCTGCACCGAGGCGCAGAAGGAGATACGGTCGCCACATCCCAAATACATCACAGGTGCATCGCAACCGTATAAGATATTCTCTCTGACTAAATTTCCCCTACTAATTCTTCTATCAACACACTTATGTGTAAATATATATAGAGCACTAAGAAGACCTTGACAAATATCCCCTAAGTTCCTCACAGTACGATCAGCACAAACAGCTGGAACAAGCAGCAGATAAATAATTGTGTCGCAGTTTTCCTTCGACGAGTCATATCCGCGCGATTCAGAAAAACCGAACGGCCCTTCCATAAAACATTCCGACGCAACCGACGCTGAAAGTAACCGACGAATGGCCATCGAGGTAAGCACAAATTTCCCAAAGTCCGCGCCGTATAGCCTGGCCACAGATAAAATAAATCACAATTTCTTTGGTCCCCGTCTCTCTTCTGCAAAGCACAAGCATATTTTACTAAAGAGAGAATAAATTTTAGCACTGATTAACATGTCTAGGGTGCACCGAGCGAGCATCAAGACCACACACTGCGAATGGCGAAACATTTGAACTATAGATAAGAGCATTTGGATAAAGAAGTGAGGGTATAACTCGACCCCGGGACCCTTCAGGACACCCCGCACTCGCCTACTGATACGCATAACTAATTAGTGGACATCGCGGCAGGACATGGCACACCCTCTTTTTAACAATCTGCAGCCTCCCGCATGGTTTAGCGCTCCTTTCTCAGCCTTCTCCATAACATTGTTTGGACGGAATATGGTGGACGGGGTGGGACTGCGTCGCTATTGATGTTCTGCTCTGCTGGACAAATCTGACCTCGTATATTCTATCTACAACATACTTACTACACAGACATTCTAAATATGATTCGATTAGACTCATAAAGTATACTTGCCGCGTATAGTCGGCCCAGAACCACCGAAAAGCTTCAAGATAACGAGATGCGAGGAACATACTACAAATCACACCCGCTCTTTGCACCAGCATTCAATGCGACACTAAAGACGAACTTCTGACACGAAGGGCGAAGGGCACCGCAGCTTTCGCATACAGCGTTCTCTTTTCGCATACCTTTACATTCCCTGCGCATATAGTGACTTTCGGGACTTAACTTCCAATTGATTGAATAAACAGCCATGAAGACAGCAGCTCTCTGGAAACATACACACCATTTTAGTATCGGAGACAACGTCTCCCCTCTGAGCCGGAGAGTGGCCACTCATACCACTGGAGCATAATTGGGACCTCGCAATCTTCTTCACACGTTCTGCATGGAGAAACACCAAATGCACACACCTCTTTTTGCGAAAAACAACCAATAATAGTCCTCAGGATATCGTTCTGTCGTGGGAACAGTTCGGATGAGACCATTAATATTCCCGTCGCCGTCCTAGGCACCTCCGCCTCTTCCGCAACCGCTGATATTACAAATCGTTAATTTGCGCTCAACGCTCTCTCTGGACGCGGAACCGCACGATCCACAACAAAAACCATATCTGCTTACCAACAGTTCGCCTACACGTTATACCTAATGTAAACTTACTCTCGGAAGAAGTGATGCTCGGCCCATCGTCGAAATCCTCGGCACGTATCCATGTCCAGGTCATCATCAACCAGCGGCATAACAGGTAGGTACAGAAGACATGACAAGCAACATCACACCAAACAGCAGCTCCTTTACAACAATAACAATTCAAACGAGATCCGTCACAGCAGAATTAGCATCTAGCAACAATCGCTCCATAAATGAGTCAACCGCGCACCTGACGTAAAGCCGACAGGAAGGATGATAGCCAGACAGTCGCGTTCGTATACTAATGACAACTTCATACGGAATAAAATCTTCGTTGCGTACATGTGATTTATACTTCGTTAGCCGAGCACACAACGTAACAACAAACTAGTTTTTTGATCACAAACGACTTCTCTAAGCAACAGCCAGCAATTTACACGGTACTCAGCACGATCTTAGGTCAGGGTGCGTGTACTGAGAAAGTATTACGACTACTAAGTACCGCGAACTCTTAACGCGAAAATGAAGAGGCATTCTGATGATACAAGGAGGATTAACTCGACCTCGAGCGCTCACTAAAATAACCGATACGCATAATCGAATCGAAACTCTTATCAGGGACTCGGAGACATCTACAACCCTCTTGTTCTACAATCTCACGCCACGAATATATGCCTACAACTTTCTCATTCAACAGACGGCTCCACTATCATAAGCAAATCTGAACCGTAAGCTCAAACAGTACAGTTAAGATTCACGGAGAACTCCGCGCGACCAGCCACACCGCCCGACGCCACCATTAAATAAAAGCGACATAATCGAAATAGAAAACATCGAATAACGAGTGCATGGATGATGCACAAATAGATCAGATTCGCGCTCCGCTTAAATACGGAAACACTTAACTGTTGGATAAGGATTGATTATATACGCATAGACGTCATCACGTAACAAACTTATGATCCCACATTTTGAATCCAGCACGTGTCCGTCAACTGCCACAATATACCCAGGGTACTATATAAGCACAAAATTAGATTATAAGTAACAGGTGTGACTGATAAGAAACGATATGCCAAGGCATAAAAGACCGAGAACTTAATAGCGAATCAAAGGTCATATGAGCATTATCGAGAATAGTGAAGGACTACTTCTACCGTCAACGAAGTCTGTCTCAATACGGATAGCCTATAAAGCGATTCTTAATTGCGCACTTTCGAAAGGACAGTTACCAGAGCTCTCCTTTTACATCTGCTCAGTCCGTACTGTAAGCACTCTACCTATTCTCATAACGATCAGAAGTCAACAATATTAGCGCTCTGCAGAAAATCTCCCAGTTTTATCCTTACCTAATAAAGGACGACTGCTAGCTTCGCCATGCTGAAACTCTCGAACATATGCTAGAGATAAGACTTCGAATCTTCCGTGAAAACTCCAAGCAAAAAAGCGAAAAACTAAAAATACCCAGAGAAAATGAAATGCCCTTAGTAGGTATTGTTAACCACGTCGCATGAGCATACGCAAGCGAAGAGAGCACTGCTTTCTACTAAAGTAAAGATAATAGCAATAAAGTCCGTATGCGAGCAGGAGCTCCAGGGTAAGCTGACAACGCCAAACATTAATTGGCAGGCGTTGCCGATAATACGCGAATACAATACACGCGATGAATATGATCAACATAAGCCAAAGACAACTATCATCAGAGATAAAAGTTAGTTCTGATACCAGCTACCTCGACACCTCCCACCACTAATCCTGCTGAGATAATAAATTACCGACGAGTAGCGAATGCGTTAAATAGAGAGTCTAAAATTCTTATAACCAGAATGAGCGCATGTACCTCATGGAACTTCTTGAAAAATTTTTGAATTAAGATGACTATAGTAACACGCAAGATAGCTTCCGAAAAGGATACAATTAAATTTTAAGAATTCTCAGAGCGCGGGCGGACACCACAACCGTAGTTACTATAATACAGTCAAACAAGATTTTACTAGAAAAAAGTCGCTTTCCGCCCTTATCAATAACAAAAAAATAAGAAGGAACATCATACTAAATAAGCTAACCGAAATACGAGCGACATCCCACGAAGATGGGTCTGTGTTTTCGACGTTGAAATGCAATGCGAAGACTCGACGATCGAAGTATCAGCGAGAGAAGGACCACCAACCTCATGCCTTCTTTGACGTTTACGACTTTACGGATATACGTCAAATACAGATGAACAGCGATTCCCTAAATTAGATACAAACACTGCTCTAAGATGAGCGATAATCGACGAGCGTTTCAAGTCAGTTGCGAGACTGTTTCTAAGGCACATTCTAGCGTCCTAGTTTGCGCTTCCGCTCTACCCGCATGCATTATTGCCTAGAGAAGTCTCCACATAAGAGCTCAAGAAGCAGCAGAAGACCACCTCAGCAAAAAAGAGATAGTCCTGCGGCAAAGTTCGGGAAGTAACGTACCTGACATTCCAAAATCAAGAGATAAGGAATGCGCGCTGCCCCCGCAGATGAGACGAACTACAATCTTCAAGGTTACGGCAAAATTGATCCAATACAAACTCGTCATATAAGACAAATCAACGCACATCGTGATAACAGTAATAACCGTCGCGGTCCTGCTCCCCTTCCACTGCTCGGTGTTCACGCCACCCAAACAGCTTTCTCGTGGACATAATTTTTCGACAGTAGGAGTGTGGTGAGAGAAGCCAGATGCACGTCAACATCGTAATGCGAGGTATAATCGTGACATCGCGACCAAGGAGGACACACACTCGGATATCAGTACCGCGGCGCCCGCGGTTTCAGACCAAGCCAAAATCTCTGGACATAATTTTTATTGGTTTGCAAGTCGGTGGTATAACCCGTCTAGAGAACCACGTTCAACAGAACCGGAGACAGCGTGTAAACAAGACATACACATTGCTAGATATTACACCACAAAAAACAGCATAACCGACGCAAGCTAAAAATCCTAGTTCTCTAGCGGTGGCAGCCGCGGCGTCCAACGTCAGCCATATTTATCTACCACAAAAAAAAATACAAAATCAAAAAATCGCACGCTACTTATAATGGGCTCACTAATAAGCAATTCAAAATTCACCTTGGGAACTACCTTCGGGCGAAAATCGTATTGTGGTAGATTGTAAGATTTCGCCATAACGTCAAAAGTTACGACAGTACAAGCAACAAGAGACACAAGGGAACCCCAATATCCATCTTCAAATGCATCTCTTTAGACCGACTGGAATTCCAGTATCAGGAAAAACGAATCACAAAACAGAGAAACATAAATAAGATACCCTAAAATGAACATAGCTAAATAGGGACGAGCAGCAAGTTGCTTGGTTTCTAAGCCAATCGACGTTAAAAAGTATAAAATATTAAATTTCAATGGAAATTGAAAACCATTTAAATATTATACCAAAAACTTTAATAATTTAATACAATTTTATTAATTTATTGTTACAAATAACCAAAGTAAATAACTACAATATTATTTATAAAAATATAACAAAAAATACCACAATAATATAAATAAAAATTACATCTACCAACTTCATCTCAATAAGAATTAACTATTAAACAAATACATAATACCAGCATCAATCAATACCCATTTTTACCTTTTTTCCTTTAACTTTTCTTAACTCCCTCCATTCAACAAACAACTAAACACATGAAAACAGACGACATACTACGATGCCTGTATTGTCAATGTAATTCTAATCACGTACCCAATCAATAGACTCACAGTAAGTAGACTCCAAAGCAAAAATAGTCGTTCTTAGCCCCGGCAAATCCGTATAAGCTAGGGCAGAAGTAAGGCATGGCGCCATGAAGACCCAACTGTGGCGACTCCCAGGCCAGCGTCCTCGCGCGTGCAATTTGTGATCAGCAGCAATTGCCAGTAACCGACTCACGCATACACACACTCCACCCTTTCGCAAGATAGCTTCAGTGTTAAGTTTCCCTCTGCGGGCCCATATGCTCTGACATTCAGATTTTTCGCTAGCTAGGTGGCTTCAAAAGCAGAGCCTAACCGGTCAACCATTGAGATAAATGCCGTCGCTCTGATCAATCACTCGACTCTATCTGCTATATTTCAACCAAGAAGCCTTCCGCATCGAAACATCTAACACTAGTCCTCAGAACGCGGCAAGCATTCCGCGTTCCATCCGAATCGCAATTTGATACTGATCGACGGCATGCCACATCCCACTAAACTGGGCTTCCTAAGATAGCTGGTTCACTTTCAAGGCATCATCCTTTTTGCGAGAGCGAGTCAGAGCGGGCTTCTGTGTTACGCCGTCCGACGACCGCACAGACGCACACGAAGTGACAACCTCAATCTCAGTTCTTCTTTGAACGTACGACGACGGAAACGTCCCAACAAGAGACAATACTCCACTATGATATAGCTAAATAGGGACGAGCAGCAAGTTGCGAGGTTTCTAAGCCAATCGACGTCCTAGTTGCACCCGAGCAGCTGACGTCTTAAATTCACCGTCAGTGAGAAGAGGATATGCCGACGAAGACGACACCGAAACTGAAAGAGAGAGAGAAAGCACCACGTGCAGCAAGAGCGCAAAGTGTTATTAGTCTTCTAGCCCAATCTCTCGTAAAAGTTCGACTTTATAACCAGCTTTTTCGTTCTATTTTTAAAATAGAATTTACTATACGGGTCAACGACAGCATTCGACTAACAAGACGAACGGTCTCCCCAACTGCCTGGATGTCAACACCGAGGAAGTCGAAAAACTTTTACGAGCAGGTAGCTAAGAAAACTTACATTTTGCTGATGCTGCAGAGGTGAATCGCTTTTCACAGCCACGGAAGCCGCCTACGTCCGCGTGCTTCTTTGTTATCCGTATCTCACCTTTTCTTTCTACCGCGACGACTGAAATTAAGACGTCAGGATGATGCAAAAAAAAACAGTACTACTTCGAAGCTTCGAGAACACGTCATATGCGCCTGTAAACCGGGTGGACTGCGGTTTCCGTCATTCAATACATCCACCACCAACGTTCGCGGTGCTCCCCCAGCCCCCGCGAACGCCGGCCAAAAATATTACCATCTTTCGGACTGAAAACTTAACTTTTCCACCGACTATGACCGACACTCGGGAACGAGGAGCCGACAGACAAAACAGAAACAGAACAGAGAAACAAAGAAGGAGAGGAGCGAAACGTAGCAATCCAGCCAGCCATTACCTGTACCTCCTGTACCAGTGCCAGTGGTTTTACCCAGCTTGCTCCTCTTCGCTTTTAAACCAATTGCCCGCCCTCTCATCAATCTGCTTATTGTAACCTGGTGCCATGGACATTCCCCTTTGATGTCCATTTACCCGGCTGCCTACTACATGCCACCTGCTTGCCGCTACTGCCACTTGCTTCTCTCGCCGCCGCCGTCGTCCAACCTTTCCCAGTCTGCGCTGCCCTGCCCTGCCTGCCTGCCTGCCTGCCTCTGCCCGCAACCGCCTGACGCCTGCCCCCCGAAACGAACAGAAACAGAACAGAGAAAGAAAGAGGGAGGGAGCGAAAACCGTAGCAATCCGCGAGCCCTTGCCCCCACCTGCGCTGCCTGCTGGTCGCCGCGCACATCCAAATGTTCCAATACTGCCTGCCTGCCAGCTCCGAGAACAAGGTCGCAAAACGTTATGACCGGGGAAATAAAGGCCTCCCGAAAACCCCAGGAATACTACCCAGAAAACAGAACAGACAACAGAGAAAGAAAGAACGAGGGAGCCAAGCCTAGCCAGCCAGCCCGCCCCTGCTGCGCTGCTGCCGCCGCCACTCAAACTAACTCCACTGCCTGCCTGCCTGCGCCTGCCTGCCACCCGAAACGAGCCTTACATTCTAGACTTTTTTTTATGCGAAGGATAGGATACACGATGTACAGCGGCGAAAACCACTTTCAGCAGAAGAAGAAGCTGACCCACCGCCATATCCAAACGAGCAGAGTTATTGCAAGTTCGGTAGAGGGAGTGAAAGACCGCTGCTTTTTCCTTGCGGAGATCGTTAACATCATACCCATCTCCTCCTCCGCATATTCTCTCTCGTTCATCGCGGCAAGTATTCGTACATATCCTGGAACTCTATGTACCCCCCGCTTTCAGGCCTCGACAACCACACTTAGCCGGCGGGGGGGAAGAGAGAGCCCAATTGCGTTTACGACGCGAAGGAGATTTAGTATACCTTTGCCTGGGGGGAAGCCAACAACCCAGGCAAAGCCAGTCCTATCTCTCCTCCGCGTCCGTATTAACCACTGCGCTCGGACACAATGATCGTCAACAAGAGACAGTTCACCGGTGTATCAAAGACACCGCCGATGTCGTGCCCGCTTGCTTGGACCATTTTCTCGCGTGCTTATAATTGTTCAGGGCGGATTAAAGGTACATTCAATCTTGAGAGGGCGGTCCCCCGGGGGTGACTCGGTGCCAGCACGGCGGTCATGGAAGGCACTTGGTATCGTCTTATTAAGGTTTCAGCCTTTGAACGATCCAGGACACTTCATACCCGTGGACGCACTCGCCACATGTCGTCTTAATAGATGTAACCCCGTCGCCACAGGCAAGATCTTTCCCCCATCCTGAGCTGCGTTGCCGTATCAGGAAATGAAATCGCTGGTTTGACCGACGAGATTGGCGATGAAGATGGTGATACCTACGCGAGAGGCCAATCACCTTCAATTCACCGACTCAATCCGCCGCCCAACGACCAAACCTCGGCTGTGCTGGTAGAGTCTTTTCCATTACACTCTGCGGTCGTTACCGGGATACCCATCCTGCCACGCGGAAGTCATGTTCGGGCTCCTCACCCTCTCCATACTCCAACTAGTGCAGTGACAGGGCTTGTGAACTGGCCCCGATGGTTATACCTATCATTTTGCTATCACCGCTCGTTTAATGTCGTTCGGGCAGGGATCGTTCAGTCTGTCTGGACCGGATGTGGCCGAATCGACAGGAAGACGCAGAAAGAAAAATCCTCGCCTTCTTAGGGTTCCAGCCAGCCTCTTCCAGCGAGCATATTCGAACTGCGCCTCTATAGCCAATGTGCAATAGCAGTAGCAGCTACGACCGAAAGCAGTCGCACACCGACTTTTACTAACGGAAGAGATCTGCTGCTACTAACTACTACAAGTGAGCGGTGACATTGCCCGAAGGGATACCTCATGGAGGCGATAGGTCATCTCAACCCTTCATATTATATTTCGAAAGGCATCATCACAGAAGTCGGTAGAGAAGATACTGCGATAGCAGCTTCGCAACAGCAAAAGCAGCAGACCCAGCTCCATTTCCAAAACCAGCAGCAGCAGCATCTTTACTGCGGTTCGGTAGAGGGAGTGAAAGACTACTTACTCCGCGTGCGCTAAAGCGTTTATCGGCTATACCTAGGACTACGTTTTCTGTGATGCGCTCTCTGCGTTCGATGGATGTACCCTCTTGGCAGCAACTAAAGAAGAGAGAAAGAGCTTTTTTCAGCAGAAGCGGACCCCCAGTTCCATATCCAAACACGAGCAGAGTTATTGCCAGTTCGGTAGAGGGAGTGAAAGAGACCGCTTTTTACTCCGTTCGAACTGCTAAAGAAAGCTGCTGACACCCTTCCCGTAGTAAACTGCCTCGAGTATCACCCCTACTACCACCACCTTCCACTCTCTACTACCCAGAGAGGAGGAGGAGCAGCAGCAGCAGCAGGGGGGCCGCGCCATCCTTTCCACGCGACCACGAGGTTCATTGACATCATTCGCCGGGACGAACGGTCTATCCTCTTGCGCGGAGGGCCAATTTTCAAGTCAGGGGAAAGGTTTTTCTCAAATGCATCGTTACTCGTAAAATGTTTCTAGGCGGCCGAGCAATCCGCCCTAATGAGATAACCTTCCCCCGACCAGAAAACAAACCACAGACTCAACAATTCGAGAAAAAGCTCTATTTTTCCGTAAAAAGGCGGAAAAATCCGCCTTTTTTGGCCTCTAACCGCGGAACGACGACTGCTGAGCTTCGACACCTCTCCGTGAATTTTTCTCTCGATTTCAGTTTTTCGACTAAGGTCACGGAAAACTGCTAGAGGGGTAAGCAGAGTTCCACTTCCTCGCGATCCACCGTCGTCGTGAGTCTATATGCCAGGAGAGGGTGACGAGACAACAGACAGTCACGCACCAAGCTAGAAGCCCAAACCCGGACACCACGCGCTGGGAGAGAGAAGGGAACCCAACCTCGCTCTCTCCCCGTTCTTGACTGGACTTGGAAGTACCCTCTTGGCAGCAACTAAAGAAGAGGGAGAGACAGCAGAGCTTTTCAGCAGAAGCGGACCCCCAGTTCCATATCCAAACACGAGCAGAGTTATTGCCAGTTCGGTAGAGGGGAGTGGAAGACCGCTTTTTTGTCTCCGTTCGAACTGCTGAAGAGCGCTGCTGACTGACACCCTTCCCGTAGTAAACTGCCTCGAGTATAACCCCTACTACCACTCGCTACTACCCAGAGAGAAGGAGCAGGGGGGCCGCGCCATCCTTTCCACGCGACCACGAGGTTCATTGACATCATTCGCCGGGACGAACGGTCTATCCTCTTGCGCGGAGGGCCAATTTTCAAGTCAGGGGAAAGGTTTTTCTCAAATGCATCGTTACTCGTAAATGTTTCTAGGCGGCCGAGCAATCCGCCCTAATGAGATAACCTTCCCCCGACCAGAAAACAAACCACAGACTCAACAATTCGAGAAAAAGCTCTATTTTTCCGTAAAAAGGCGGAAAAATCCGCCTTTTTTGGCCTCTAACCGCGGAACGACGACTGCTGAGCTTCGACACCTCTCCGTGAATTTTTCTCTCGATTTCAGGTTTTCGACTAAGGTCACGGAAAACTGCTAGAGGGGTAAGCAGAATTCCACTTCCTCGCGATCCACCGTCGTCGTGAGTCTATATGCCAGGAGAGGGTGACGAGACAACAGACAGTCACGCACCAAGCTAGAAGCCCAAACCCGGACACCACGCGCTGGGAGAGAGAAGGGAACCCAACCTCGCTCTCTCCCCGTTCTTGACTGGACTTGGAAGTACCCTCTTGGCAGCAACTAAAGAAGAGGGAGAGACAGCAAAGCTTTTCAGCAGAAGCGGACCCCCAGTTCCATATCCAAACACGAGCAGAGTTATTGCCAGTTCGGTAGAGGGGAGTGGAAGACCGCTTTTTTGTCTCCGTTCGAACTGCTGAAGAGCGCTGCTGACTGACACCCTTCCCGTAGTAAACTGCCTCGAGTATAACCCCTACTACCACTCGCTACTACCCAGAGAGGAGGAGGAGGAGCAGGGGGGCCGCGCCATCCTTTCCACGCGACCACGAGGTTCATTGACATCATTCGCCGGGACGAACGGTCTATCCTCTTGCGCGGAGGGCCAATTTTCAAGTCGGGGGAAAGGTTTTTCTCAAATGCATCGTTACTCGTAAAATGTTTCTAGGCGGCCGAGCAATCCGCCCTAATGAGATAACCTTCCCCCGACTAGAAAACAAACCACAGACTCAACAACTCGAGAAAAAGCTCTATTTTTCCGTAAAAAGGCGGAAAATCCGCCTTTTTTCGACCTCGAAGCAGGGAAAGCTCGAGCGCCACGGCTGCACCCTCTCCGGGACTCGACCCTTCGATTTGAGCTTTTCACTTTTGGTCCCGGAAGACCGCCACCTCGTTCTGGCAGTCTCTCCGTACCTCCGGCTTAGGACTCTTGTCGAGAGAGCTTTATCCCAGTGAGAGGGCAAAGGTAGGATATAATGCCTTCTCGCTCTCCTACTTTACGTAGGAGAGCTGCGACAACTGTGAGAAGACACTCGTGTCCCGCCCCAGCAGCCTGGCGGTCTCATCGAGCTTTGCCCAGCTGACACAGGCAGACGCGGTGGAGGTCCTCCCATCCCGCCTCAGTCCCCACGCTCTAGGCCCTGCGTACCACTCCTGAACGCAGAGAGAGACGTGACATTGACATTAACACGGGATGCTCGGAACCTCCGAGTGGTGACACCCGGGAGAAACTCATCTCCCGGATGCCTCACCATCATCTTCCCCGTTCCACCTCTCCGCATGCATCTATCTCGCGGAGAGTGGGAGGCAGGAGCGATGATGGGGCGTCTGCCTGCGAGTACGAAGCGTCATTGGCACCTTCCTTACCAGGGAAGACCTCTTCTTCTTCTCGCGAGGATGGCCAATCTTCAAGTCGGGGTAAAGGTTTGTCTCGGACTCGGCTCGCCTCGTAGATGTTTCTAGACGGCCCAGGCGCCGCCCTCCCGAGATAACCTCCACCCCGCCAGGAAGATCGTCCAAGAGCTCAACGGGTCGAGAAAAGGCTCTACTTTTCCGTAAAAAGGCGGAAAATCCGCCTTTTTTCGACCTCGAAGCAGGGAAAGCTCGAGCGCCACGGCTGCACCCTCTCCGGGACTCGACCCCTCGATTTGAGTTTTTCACTTTTGGTCCCGGAAGACCGCCACCTCGTTCTGGCAGTCTCTCCGTACCTCCGGCTTAATACTCTAGTCGAGAGAGCTTTATCCCAGTGAGAGGGCAAAGGGAGGACATAATAATGCCTTCTCGCTCTCCTACTTTACGTAGGAGAGCTGCGACAACTGTGAGAAGACACTCGTGTCCCGCCCCAGCAGCCAGGCGGTCTCATCGAGCTTTGCCCTGCTGACACAGGCAGACGCGGTGAAGTTCCTCCCATCCCGCCTCAGTCCCCACGCTCTAGGCCCTGCGTACCACTCCTGAACGCAGAGAGAGACGTGACATTGACATTAACACGGGATGCTCGGAACCTCCGAGTGGTGACACCCGGGAGAAACTCATCTCCCGGATGCCTCACCATCATCTTCCCCGTTCCACCTCTCCGCATGCATCTATCTCGCGGAGAGTGGGAAGCAGGAGCGATGATGGGGCTTCTGCCTGCGAGTACGAAGCGTCATTGGCACCTTCCTTACCAGGGAAGACCTCTTCTTCTTCTCGCGAGGATGGCCAATCTTCAAGTCGGGGTAAAGGTTTGTCTCGGACTCGGCTTGCCTCGTAGATGTTTCTAGACGGCCCAGGCGCCGCCTTCCCGAGATAACCTCCACCCCGCCAGGAAGATCGTTCAAGAGCTCAACGGGTCGAGAAAAGGCTCTACTTTTCCGTAAAAAGGCGGAAAATCCGCCTTTTTTCGACCTCGAAGCAGGGAAAGCTCGAGCGCCACGGCTGCACCCTCTCCGGGACTCGACCCCTCGATTTGAGTTTTTCACTTTTGGTCCCGGAAGACCGCCACCTCGTTCTGGCAGTCTCTCCGTACCTCCGGCTTAATACTCTAGTCGAGAGAGCTTTATCCCAGTGAGAGGGCAAAGGGAGGACATAATAATGCCTTCTCGCTCTCCTACTTTACGTAGGAGAGCTGCGACAACTGTGAGAAGACACTCGTGTCCCGCCCCAGCAGCCAGGCGGTCTCATCGAGCTTTGCCCTGCTGACACAGGCAGACGCGGTGAAGATCCTCCCATCCCGCCTCAGTCCCCACGCTCTAGGCCCTGCGTACCACTCCTGAACGCAGAGAGAGACGTGACATTGACATTAACACGGGATGCTCGGAACCTCCGAGTGGTGACACCCGGGAGAAACTCATCTCCCGGATGCCTCACCATCATCTTCCCCGTTCCACCTCTCCGCATGCATCTATCTCGCGAAGAGTGGGAAGCAGGAGCGATGATGGGGCTTCTGCCTGCGAGTACGAAGCGTCATTGGCACCTTCCTTACCAGGGAAGACCTCTTCTTCTTCTCGCGAGGATGGCCAATCTTCAAGTCGGGGTAAAGGTTTGTCTCGGACTCGGCTCGCCTCGTAGATGTTTCTAGACGGCCCAGGCGCCGCCTTCCCGAGATAACCTCCACCCCGCCAGAAAGATCGTCCAAGAGCTCAACGGGTCGAAAAAAGGCTCTACTTTTCCGTAAAAAGGCGGAAAATCCGCCTTTTTTCGACCTCGAAGCAGGGAAAGCTCGACCGCCACGGCTGCACCCTCTCCGGGACTCGACCCCTCGATTTGAGTTTTTCACTTTTGGTCCCGGAAGACCGCCACCTCGTTCTGGCAGTCTCTCCGTACCTCCGGCTTAGGACTCTAGTCGAGAGAGCTTTATCCCAGTGAGAGGGCAAGGGGAGGACATAATGCCTTCTCGCTCTCCTACTTTACGTAGGAGAGCTGCGACAACTGTGAGAAGACACTCGTGTCCCGCCCCAGCAGCCAGGCGGTCTCATCGAGCTTTGCCCTGCTGACACAGGCAGACGCGGTGGAGGTCCTCCCATCCCGCCTCAGTCCCCACGCTCTAGGCCCTGCGTACCACTCCTTTACGCAGAGAGAGACGTGACATTGACATTAACACGGGATGCTCGGAACCTCCGAGTGGTGACACCCGGGAGAAACTCATCTCCCGGATGCCTCATCATCATCTTCCCCGTTCCACCTCTCAGCATGCATCTATCTCGCGGAGAGTGGGAAGCAGGAGCGATGATGGGGCGTCTGCCTGCGAGTACGAAGCGTCATTGGCACCTTCCTTACCAGGGAAGACCTCTTCTTCTTCTCGCGAGGATGGCCAATCTTCAAGTCGGGGTAAAGGTTTGTCTCGGACTCGGCTCGCCTCGTAGATGTTTCTAGACGGCCCAGGCGCCGCCTTCCCGAGATAACCTCCACCCCGCCAGAAAGATCGTCCAAGAGCTCAACGGGTCGAGAAAAGGCTCTACTTTTCCGTAAAAAGGCGGAAAATCCGCCTTTTTTCGACCTCGAAGCAGGGAAAGCTCGACCGCCACGGCTGCACCCTCTCCGGGACTCGACCCCTCGATTTGAGTTTTTCACTTTTGGTCCCGGAAGACCACCACCTCGTTCTGGCAGTCTCTCCGTACCTCCGGCTTAGGACTCTAGTCGAGAGAGCTTTATCCCAGTGAGAGGGCAAAGGTAGGACATAATGCCTTCTCGCTCTCCTACTTTAGGGAGGAGGGGCTGCGACAACTGTGAGAAGACACTCGTGTCCCGCCCCTGCCTGGCGGTCTCATCGAGCTTTGCCCAGCTGACACAGGCAGACGCGGTGGAGGTCCTCCCATCCCGCCTCAGTCCCCACGCTCTAGGCCCTGCGTACCACTCCTGAACGCAGAGAGAGACGTGACATTGACATTAACACGGGATGCTCGGAACCTCCGAGTGGTGACACCCGGGAGAAACTCATCTCCCGGTTGCCTCAACATCGTCTTCCCTGTTCCACCCCTCCTCGTGCTACTACTATCGGGGAGAGTGAGGAACGACGGGTTCCGATGATTGGTGTCTGCCTGAGAGAAGCGTCATTGGCACCTTCCTCCAGGGAGGAAGTCCTCTACTTCTCGAGAGGATGGCCAATCTTCAAGTCGGGGTAAAGGTTTGTCTCGGACTGTGCTCTCCTCGTAGCCGCTACAAGGCGGCCCAGGAGCTGCCACTCCGAGATAACCCCTCACCCGCCTAAAAGATCGTCCAAGACCTTGGCAGGTCGAGCAAAAGCTCTACTTTTCCGTGAAAAGGCGGAAAATTCCGCCTTTTTCGACCAAAATCACGGAAAAGTTCGATCACCCGGCTGCACCCTCTCCGGGACTTGACACCTCGATTTTGAGTTTTTCACCTTTGGTCACGGAAGACCGCCTCGTTCCTGCAGTCTCTCCGTACCTCCGGCTTCCCACTCGTCGAGAGAGCAATATCACCGTGAGAGGGCCACGGGACAAAATAAAGCGGCGAATATCGCTGTTAGGGACCCCTGGAAGGAATTGTCACATAACTGCTATTCACATAAACAATCTAACTTCGTCCCGCCCCACGCCGGCGCGTATCTCATCGAAGCTTTGACCTCACTATACACGGCCAGACGCGGGTGGCGGTCTCCCAATCGCCCTCATCACACAACGCTCTAAGGCCCTGGCGATACAACTTCCTGACCGCAAGAAGAGACGTGACATTGACAATACTACTACGGGATGTCCGAAACGCTCCGAGTTGGTTGACCCAGTCACACACAGAAGACAAACTCCATCTCCTCCCGTTTGCTCAACATCGTACTTACCCTGTTCCATCACTCCCTGCTAAACTACCTATCTGGGGAGAGGTGAAGCGAATCGACGTTCCGATGAGTTGGTTGTTCTGCCTGAGAGGAATGCGTCATCTGGCGACCGCTTTCCTCCAGAGGACAACGTCCTCTACTTTGCTCGAGAGGCAAATGGCCAATTCTCAGTCGGGTACAAGGTTTGTCTCGGACATGTGCTCTCCTCGTCAGACAGCTACAAGGCGGCCAACCAGGAGCTTGCCGACTCCCCGAGATCAACCCCCTCACCCCGACTCAAAAATCCGTCAACAGATTTGGCAGGTCAGCATACCAGCTCTTACTTTTTCTCTGTGAAAAGGCGGAAAACGTTCCGCCCTTTTTCGACAAAATCACTGGAAAAGAGTCGAACCTCTACCCTCCCGTCTGCACCCTCTCCGGGCAACTTGAACAATCTCCCCGGCCCGGCCATTCGACTTTCTGAGTTCTTTCTCCACACTTTTGGATCACGGAAGCACACGACTCGTATCCTGCAGTTCTCTCCTACCGTCCGGCTATCCACCTCAGTCGAGAAGAGCAATATCGACCCGTCGAGAGGGCACGCAGTCACTAATATGCCTTGTGACCACCTGGCCTCTGGTTTAGTCCCTGGACCGATGTCTACCAAAACAGCTCACATAATCATCTACTTCGTCTACACCTGCCCCAGTCTCGTGGCGTCTCTTCTCACGAGCTTTGCCCTCCTCAATCATGGCACGACGCGGGGAGGTACCCTCCCACATCCTCGCACTTCAGGTCCCCTGACGACTCACTATGGCCCTTGCGCTCACACTGACCCGCAGAGAGAGACGTGAACATTGGACATTGAACCCACGCGATGCTCGGAACCAATCACCGAAGTGGTGACTGACTTCCGGGAGACTATACTCATCTCTCTCGGTGTGCTCAACATTCTGTCTTCCTAGATTCCAAACCTCCCTCGTTGCTACTACATCCCATGGGTGAGAGTGAGGAAACAGACGGGACTCTCCGATGCATTGGTTGTGCATGCTACGCCGAAAGCCGTCTATTGCGCACCAGTTCTTGCCAGGGTAGTGAAGTCTCTGATCTTCCTCGATGAGATGGCATCTTCAGTAGTCCGGGGTTAAAGGCTTTGTCCTGGCGCGACTGTGCTCTATCTCGTAGCCGCTACAAATCAAGCGGTCCCAGGAGCTGACCATCTTACCCGACGATAAACCCTCACCCGCCACTAAGCAAAGGATTCGTCCAAGTGCTTTGGCGAGGTCGAGCAAAAAGCTCATACTTTTTCCGTGAAAGCGGCAAAAATTCTGCCTTTTTCGACCAAATCAACGGAGTTTCTGATCAACCACCCCCACGGTCTGCACGCTCTGGACTTGACAACCTACAGCCTTTTGAGTTTTTCAACCATTTGTGTCACGGATACGCCAATCGATTCCTAGCAGTGCTCTCCGTACCTATCCGGCTTCCCACAGTGCGTCGAGAGAGCAATAATACCTGTTTGGGAAAAAAAAACAAACTAGGGGAGCCCCCACAACAGGGGAAAAAATTAATAATGCCGTGTGACATCTGCCTGGTTAGTCCTGGAAGGATCATCAACAGCTACTAAGACAACTACCCTTCCCGCCCACAGTCCGGGCGTGTCTGCATCGATGCTTTGGCCCCCTCTGCCAATGTCACGCACGCGCGTACGGAGGTCCTACCCAATTACCGCCTCAGTTCCCCCACGCTCTAAGAAAGCTCGATACACCACTGCCTGAACCGCAGAGAGAGACTGAACATTGACATCTAACACGGGATGGCCGGAAACCTCCGAGTGGTGACAACCCGGGAAGAACCACTCATCTCAACCGGATTGCTCATACAGTCGTCTGTTCATGTTCATACCCCTCCCCTCCCAGTGCTATCTACTCACTACCTCTGGAGACGTGAGGAACGATCGGGTTCTGCCGAATGAATGTGGAAGTCTGCCCGGAGAGAGCAGCGTCATTGGCAACCATTCCTCCTAAGGGAGAAGGTCCTCTCTCTCGAGGAGGATGCCAAATCTTCAATCGGGTAAAGGTCTCTGTTCTCGGCACTGCTTGCTCTCCTCGTATGCCGCTACAACACAAGGCGCCCAAGGAGCTGCACCCCGTAGATAAATCCCTCACTCCGCCTAAAAAGAATCGTCCACAGACCTTGGCAGGGTCGACAAAAAGCTCTACTTCCGTGAACAAAGGCGGAAAATTACCGCCTTTTTACGACCAAAAAGGTCACGGAAAGAGTTCGGATCACGCTCGGCTGCACCAATAACACCGGTAATTGTACCACCCGTCCTTCTTGATTTTGCAGTTTATTCACTTAATGTCACGGAAGAAACTCCTGCCTCTGCCTGCGTCTCATCCGTAACCTCCAATCCGCTTCCCACTCGTCGAAGAGCGAATTTCACCGTCTGAGAAGGTTCAGCCACGGGACAATTAACTAATCCGGCTTGAACGGTGGCTGGTTTGAGTCCCAGAGAGAATGTCACCAATTCAGCTCATCTACGACACTGACTCCGTTCCCCGGTACCCCAGCCGGGTCTGTTCTTCAATCGAGCTATTGCTCCTTGAAATCACAGGATCAGCGCGGTGGAGGTCCTCTCATTACCGCCGCCTCATCCCATCCTCTATGGTCCCTTGCGTATCCACTCTTGACCGCAGAAAGTAGAGACGTAACATTTGACCTTATATAACCACGGTATTACCGACTCAAGATTGTCGGGATCATCCCGGGATGATAACTTCATCTCCCGGCTGCCTCACCGTCTATCTTCCCTGTTTCCAACACCTCCGAATTGCCTCTATTGTCCGGAATGTTGGAGCTTAGTGGCGACTTGTATAGGGTGTCGTCTGCGCCTTGCTGAACTGGAGACTTGGTACTAGCCATCCATCAAGCTGGAGGTGGGGTAGATTCTTTACCGGTATCCCAGCCTAGTCCGCCACGTCTCAAGGCCCTGTACTACGCAACTAAGACCTGGGACTACACGAGAAGATCGCGTGACATTGACCATTGGTGCTGGCATATCTCCCGGAGACAATACAGGACATATTTTCATCTCAGAAACGACTCTCTCCTGAGATGGTGCTGTTCGGCAGTGAGTACAACTCGCCAGGCCCCAGCCTCCAAGTATGCATACTTCCTACTCTCTCCTAAGCTACCGGGACGGTCGGAAAGGAGAAAGCATAGACCACAGCCTCCCCTGGTCCGGCCCCCGAACGAGTGTATGTCTCCTTTCTCTCTACTCGGCCACCCTCACCCTACACATACTCACAGTGGGGGCATGAAATTGCGTCACATATATGTGGACATGAAGACAACTTTCAGTACTGTTTATTGCTGCAATTTATAGAAATAACACTCTAAAGCTTTGAAGAAAGCTGCTTAAAAATAGAATTAATTTACATAGAGAACAATAAATTTTCTCCTGAGCGGCCCATTGCTACCTCCTTCTATACAATAATGTCTCCTCGCCCCGTATACACCCGCCCTCGTCAGCAAAATTTAGCTCAAAAATTGTTGGCGATGGTGCAGGTGGCTTAACTTGAAATTTTCTGCATCCTTGTCAAACTTCGGGAGATGGTACGATTTATACCGAGACGGATGCCTATCTGTCAGTCTCATCCTGGAGATGTTGTCTTTTCGAAAAATACTCATATACTTTTTTGCTTTCTGTTGGTGCAAAGCGGCTTAATTACGAAAAATCCTGAAATAAAAATTCTAATGTCCCGATCACAAATTTCTGACCAATACCAGGACTTCAGGGAGACGCACCGTTTTCAGACCCAGAACGAGTACGTGGTGTAATTGTTGCGGCGAGACATTCTTAAAAATCCCTATATAAAACATTTTCTCGCAATTCTGTGCGTGCAGTGAGGTCCTTATTTGAAAAAACTTCGAAAAATTTACTAGGACGCACTCCCACCGATCCTAAAATTTTTCGACCATAACTAGACTTCGGGAGAAGCACGTGTCAGACCGACGATACGTGGTACAGTCTCGTTTCCGAGAACACCCTCTTGCTAATACCTCATGCCATTTTTCGGACAAAATTTTTTATAAGTCCCTGCACTCGGAGCTAGACTCGAGAAATGTCATTCTCTAAGATTCACTTGACAAATTTCGACCAAACATAACTTCGGATGATGCGCGATTATCTCAGACCCAGGCAAGAGTTAACGTGGTATCGGTCGTTTGCGATGACTATTATTTTAAATTTCTTTTCCTATATAAAATTTCCGAAGTCTTCTTCACTGCGTGCACCAGGCTTATCGAAAAATCAAACAAATTACATAAAGTCCCAGGAATCTTCAATAATTTCGCACCACAACCTCAGACTTCGTCAACGAAGAGCACGTTTCCAACAACCCAGACGAGTACGTGGACACCTCTCGTCAGAGTCACTTTCCAATCGCTCCAGCCATTCCTTTTTTCGGGACCCCCGACCGACTAAAATTTTTTCAAAAGTCCAGCACTTCAACTCGTTGAGGGAAAATTTCTGACTTGGGCGGTATCGCTCATGGAATTCGCCCTTATGTCGAGCTGGCGAGCAACTACCCTCCAAGATACCAGGTTTTCTACGGGGGAATCTTCCGCGCAGCACGCAAAACTTCCACTTCCTTCCCTAGCCGGAGCTTCAGGAGTCGGAACCGAGAAGAGATGTTCTCAGGCACCAAGCGTCGTGAGATTTTCTTCTCACAAGTTCGGCATTTTTTGGTGACTGAGCGGGCCGGATCATTCTTCTCCTGTTGCGGCCGGCCCAGACATGCATCGCACTCACAGTCGCACAGCGTCCGTCCGAGAAATATATATCCTTCCCAAAATCCCAGCTTTTTCACGGGGAAATCTCGCGCAGCGAAAAACTCCTCTCCTTCCACAGGCCCCCGTCGGGACTTAGAGTCCAAAAGGAGCTTTTCTCGGTGCAACAACGCGCCGAGATTTCTCAAAGTCGGATCTCATTGGACTGCAGGGGCGAATACCTTTCTCACGGTTGAGCGCAGGCCACAAACTGATCGCCCTTGGTCGAGCGCGGCGAGAAAATACCCTTTCCAAAATTCAGTCTCTTCCACGGAAAATTCCCTCGGCCGCCGTCAGCGAAACTCCTTTTCTATCCGCCTGGGACACTTGGACATAAAGGGTCGGGGAAGAGCGAGAATTCTCAGGCTAACAACTCGCGCGATGATTGTTTTTTCCACAGCTCCAAGATCTTGTACTGATGGGGAGTCATCTCTTTACCCGTTTTGCGTGGCGGACAATACCGAATTACGCTCTTTAGTCCGAGCGGCGGTCCTCCCCCTCCCCCGTCGGAGAAATTATATATCCCCCTTCCCCACAATCCCAGGCTTTTCCACTGTGGAATATCTCCTGCGCGTGCACGGAATTAACTTCCTCTCCTTCCCCAGGCCAACGCCCGCTCGGACTGTAGAGTCCATATAGAGAGCTTGCTCCGGTTGCACATCAACAGCGCCGACGACTACGTTTTCCAAATGTCGAGTTTCTGGACTGAGGGGCGCGATATTTCTTACGCGTGGGCGGCCATAATGATCCGCTCCCTTTGTCGAAGCGCTGGCCCTGGAGAAAAATCACCCTTCTACTTAAAATACCAGGTTTTCTAAAGGGAATATCTCGCCGCAGGATTCGAAACTTTCAACTTATCCTTCCCTAGCCCTGGGACTTCAGGGTCGCCAACAAGAGGAGCTTCTCAGTGGCAAGCATGAACGCGACGATGATTTTCATCCAATTAGTCGGAATTTTGGACCGAAAGAGGGTATCATCTTCTTACGTCGTAGGCGGCCATATGATTCGCCCTTGTTCTTGACGCCTGGCCGAGAAATGCCCTTCCCGAATCACGTTTTCACGGATATAATCTCGCCAGACGGATAACTCTTTTACCATTCATCTGCCGGGAACTCAGGGTCGAAAGAGACGCATTTTTCATGCAAAACATTGCAGGGAGGATTTTCAACAAAGTGGATTCGAAAATTCGTCATTTCCGCTAAGTCGTCACTCGCTGAGCTATTGCGTCTTCTCAGGCGAATCAACCAGCACGCTCGGACCTAAGACGACATCTCTTTTAATTCTCGAATCGCCAAATCCCGGCCGTGGGGGCAAACTCTCTTTGCCGGCGGTGCTCTATCTGATGCGCCTGTCGAGCGCGGCGCAGAAATGCCCTCCCCCAATTTTCGGTCTCTTATCACTGAGAAATCACTCGCGCAAGCGAAAACCTCCTTTCTTCCTCTGCCGGGACTTTCTATACAGGGTCGGGAAGACCGGAATGTAATGGTCTCCTCAGGCAACACCTGCGCGAAGATTTTCCAAAGTCGGATTTATGGAACTGATTGGCGGGATACTCTTACACCTGGTCGGCCATATGATCCGCCTTTCGTCGAGACGCGGCGAGAAAATGCCTTCCCGAATTTTCAGAATTTTTCACGGAAACTCTACGCAGCAGTCGATTAATCATCCTCTTCCTCCGCCGGGACGCTCAGGGTGCGAAAAGACGGAATACCCTTTCATATAACTTGCAAACAAATCGCGGGAGATCTATTCAAGTCGATTCGACAATTCATCGTATTATCTCTGCGCGTAATCACCCCACTGAGCTATTTCACGATCTGAGCGGACAATCCAGACAGCTACGACTCGCGACTCTTAGCCCCAAAATTTTTCTTATATTTCGACATCCATAACTCCGGACCTGTGGGGGCAAACCATCTTGCCGTGGGCGGCTCTATGATCGCCCTTGTCGAGCGCGGCCCCCGGGGGCAGTGCCCAAATGCCTGCCCAAGATCGGCTCTTCACGGGGAAATCTTCCCGCGTCAGCACGACAACCTCTCTTTCTACGCAAGCTTGGACCTAGTGGTCGGAAGAGGAATTCTCTCAGGCAACAAGCGCGTTAGATTTCCAAAGCTCGGACCTTTTGGTACTGTAGGGGATATCTCATTACCTGGCGAGCCATTTTGATCGCCCTTGTCGGCGCGGCGAGAAATGCCTTTCCCGAAAATCCCAGGTTTTTTCAACGGTAAAATCTCGCCCGCAGCGAACTCCCTGTCCTTCGTCGCCGTCACCCTCAGGGCGAGAAACGGAGATTTCTCTGCACAACTACCCTGCGGGAGATTTTTCAAGTCGGGATTCGAAATCGGTAATTTTCGCGTAAGTCACCCTGAGCTATTGCCAAATCTCAGGGAATCAACAGCACGCTGGACTTAGCGAAATTTTTCAATTTCGAATCCAAACCGACCGTGGGGGCAAAACCACTTGCCGTGGCGGCTCTATTGCAACGCCCTTGTCGAGCCGCCGAGCCGCTTGAGAAATGCCTCTCGACCATATCGGCCTTCAACGGGAAATAAATCAGCGAGCGAGATACCGTCCTTTCCTATCCGCTCGGAACTTCAAGGCGTCGTGAAAGAGGAGATTTCTACAGGCATACAACCGCGAGATTTCACCACAAGTCGGATTTTGGACTGAGGGTGTGATTTATCTACTTACCCTGGCCGGCCATGAGAAGTCGCCCTTCCGGGTACGACGCCGCGCGAGAAATGCTTACCGGAAAGTCCAGGTTTATCACGGAAAATCTCGCGCACCGATCCGAAATCCATCCTTTTTCTTGAGCCGGGACTAGGGTCGTAAAGAGGAGATTTCTCATTGCAACATCCTTGCCGGAGATTTTCCAAAAAGTCCAGTGAAATTCGAAACGTATTTTCCGCTAAAGTCACCCTAAGCGATGCGCTCATCTCTTTCAGTGGAATCGAACACGCACGATGGACTTAGCGAATTTTTGTCATATTTCGAATCCCAAACGGACCCGGACCCGTGGGGGCAGAACTATCTTGCACGTGGCGGCTCTTATGATCGGCCCTACTGTTCGAGCGCAGGCCAGAATGCGCTCCCCAATCCGGCTCCCTTACACCGAGGAAATCCGGCAGTCGAAACAACATCTTTCCTTTCCCGCCCGCCGGGACTCAGGGTCGAAGAGGAATATTTGCTCAGCGACAAACAAGGCGCGAGAATTTCCATAAGTCGATGTTTGGGACTGAGGCGGATATCTCTTACCCCGGTCACTGAGGCGGCATGATAAGATCGCCACTTGTCGAGCGCGGCCTTGAAGGAGAATAACCTTCCGAATGCCAAGCTTTTCAATAACGAAAATCTCGCCGCAGCGAAACATCCTCTCCTGTCCCCGGCCGGGACTTCAGGGTCGGAAGAGGACTTTCTCAGGCAACAACTTGCGCCGAGATTTTTCCCAAAGTCGATTTTGCCGAGAGGGAATTCTGCATCTTTACGTGGGCTGGCCATATGATCCGCCCCTTTTTCGGGTTTCCCCCAGAGCGCGGCCGAGAAAGTCTCTTCCCGAATCCAAGGTTTTTCCCGGAAAAAGTCTCTGCTACGGCACGCGAAAGCCTCCCTCTCCTTCGCCGGGACTTAGGGGTCGGAAAGAGGAGCTTTCTCGGTGCAACATCTGCGGGAGAATTTTTCCAAAGTCGGCATTCGAATCGTATTTTCCGCTAATTTCACCCTGATGCTAGATTGCAATAAATCTCAGGCGAATCTCAACAGCACGCTGGACTTTGCGAAATTTTTCAATTTCGAATCCCAAACCCGGACCGTGGGGGCAAACCTCTTGCCGTGGGCGGCTCTATGATCGCCCTTGTCGAGCGCGGCCGAGAAATGCCTTCCCGAATCCAGGTTTTCACGGGATATCTCGCGCAGCGAAAACTCCTCTCCTTCCCGCCGGGACTCTGGGTCGAAAGAGGAGCTTTCTCGGGCAACAGCGCGCGAGATATTCCGAAGTCGAATTCAAAATCGTATTTCCGCAAAGTTCCCATGAGCTAGGCGTTTCCCAGGGAATCAACAAGACTCTGGACTCTGAGCGAAATTTCAATTTCGAATCCGACACCAAGACCGAGGGGGAATATCTCTTACCGTGGGCGGCCCTATGATCGCCCTTGTCGAGCGCGGCCATGAAATGCCCTCCCCAATCCGGCTCTTCACGGGAAATCTCGCGCAGCGAAACCTCCTTTCCTTCCCGCCGGGACTCAGGGTCGAAATAGGAGATTTCTCAGGCAACAACGCGCGAGATTTTCCCAAAGTCGGACTTTGGACCGAGGAGGGATATCTCTTACCCTGGGCGGCCATATGATCGCCCTTGTCGAGCGCGGCCGAGAAATGCCTTCCCGAATCCAGGTTTTCACGGGATATCTCGCGCAGCGAAAACTCCTCTCCTTTCCTCCCTGCGAAACCCTTTCGCCTAAGACAGTGAGAGGGGCAGGTCTCTGTCAAAGGCTTCCGGGTTCGAGGGATTCTTGACTCTCGTCCCTCACGTTAAAGCGGAATGCCTTGCCAGGAACAGGCATCCCGCCGGGACTTAGAGTCAAAAGAGGAGCTTTCTCGGGCAACATCGCGCGAGATATTCCGAAGTTGGGATTCGAAATAGAATTTTCCGCCAAGTCACCCTGAGCTATGCGTTTCTCAGGGAATCAACAGCACGCTGGACTTTGCGAAATTTTTCAATTTCGAATCCCAAACCCGGACCGAGGGGGCAAACCTCTTGCCGTGGGCGGCCATATGATCGCCCTTGTCGAGTGCGGCCGAGAAATGCCTTCCCGAATCCAGCTTTTCACGGAAAATCTCGCGCAGCGAAACCTCCTCTCCTTCCCGCCGGGGGACTCAGGGTCGAAAGAGGAGCTTTCTCGGACAACATCGCGCGAGATATTCCGAAGTTGGGATTCGAAATAGAATTTTCCGCCAAGTCACCCTGAGCTATGCGTTTCTCAGGGAATCAACAGCACGCTGGACTTAGCGAAAATTTTCAATTTCGAATCCGGACCGAGGGGGCAAACCTCTTACCGTGGGCGGCCATATGATCGCCCTTGTCGAGCGCGGCCGAGAAATGCCTTCCCGAATCCAGGTTTTCACGGGATATCTCGCGCAGCGAAAACTCCTCTCCTTTCCTCCCAGCGAAACCCTTTCGCCTAAGACAGTGAGAGGGGCAGGTCTCTGTCAAAGGCTTCCGGGTTCGAGGGATTCTTGACTCTCGTCCCTCTCGTTAAAGCGGAATGCCTTGCCAGGAACAGGCATCCCGCCGGGACTTAGAGTCAAAAGAGGAGCTTTCTCGGGCAACATCGCGCGAGATATTCCAATGTTCGGATTCGAAATAGAATTTTCCGCCAAGTCACCCTGAGCTATGCGTTTCTCAGGGAATCAACTGCGCGCTGGACTTAGCGAAATTTTTCAATTTCGAATCCCAAACCCGGACCTAGGGGGCAAACCTCTTACCGTGGGCGGCCATATGATCGCCCTTGTCGAGCGCGGCCGAGAAATGCCTTTCCCAATCCAGCTTTTCACGGGAAATCTCGCGCAGCGAAAACTCCTCTCCTTTCCTCCCAGCGAAACCCTTTCGCCTCAGACAGTGAGAGGGGCAGGTCTCTGTCAAAGGCGGCCGGGTTCGAGGGATTCCCGACTCTCGTCCCTTACGCTCGAAAGGACTGACTGAGGGGGGGCACAGACAGCCTTTCTCGCCGGGACTTAGAGTCGAAAGAGTAGCTTTCTCGGGCAACATCGCGCGAGATATTCCAGTGTCGGGTAAGCGGTCGGGTCGGCCAGTCGCTCGCTCCGGGAAAGGAAGGATAAAAGTTTTTATTTTTTCTAAGTCCATGCTCTCAGGGATATGTAACTCTGACCTGGGTTTAGGCAATCCACCTGGTCCAGGTCACTGTCACATCACCCTCAAGCAACTCACAGTTGCCTGCCTCTTGAT
>JABUQX010033504.1:0-10000 GCA_015478945.1 Trachelipus rathkii
GCACTAAAAAAAATGTGAAGTTTCTGAATTTGGAGTATGTTATATATTGGCGTGTAAATTAGTTAATAGGTATTTGTGCCGTCGCTTGAAGGAAATATAGGTATTATAGCCTTTTATCTATATAGATATAGCATAAACTGTAGTGTGTAGAGTATTTAAGGGGGAAGAGGAGTTAGAGATGTTTGGGGTATAAATGAAGTAGGGTTAATGATAATTAAGGGGAATGTTGTAATGTTACCACCTTCACCACTATATATATATATATGAATAATAGAGTCTAGGCTTCAATTTTAATTATAGGAGAGAGTGCATCCTTGCAGAGGAATCAGATGAGTAGGAGGGGAGAGGGGTTCGCACATTAGATGGAGTAATAACGATGGTGAATAAGATGGGTAAGTGAAGCAGAATGAATAATGTAAAAATAAAGGGTGATGCCGCGGCCGGTAACTCACATACCTCTACCTGGGGGACCGCATACTGCCTTAGCTCAAGGCGAAGAATTCAGAAGGGACTGTAGTATTCTGAGAGTGATAGTAAGAGACAGCACAGGATTTGACGAAGGATAATGAGTACATATGATAGAAACGAAAATAGAGGCTCTCAGGCCCAATTAAAACCCAGGTAAAGAGTAGAGTGTTAGTGGTACTTGATGCGAGAGGAATGAAACAGATGAGGGGATGGGTTTAAGAGATTAGTAAGTAGGAGGTTAAGTATTAGAAGAAGTTAAAAAAGGTTTTCAGATATATTAGGGATGGATTTGGGGTAAGGAATGGAGGGATGAATATAGGAAGAGCATAGAATTCAACAGAGTAGGACTAAAGGAAATGAGTAGCAATTGATGAGTGGTTCTGAAGGGATAATTATGGATAAGGGGTTGGGATTTATCAACACTATCTACTCTAAAGATAAGTATGTTATGAAAAAAAATATGTTGTTCCCAGCGATACTTAATATGGGTGTTGTAAACATGGGGGGTTGAAATTTGTCTTAGGACATCACGTTCCACCAAAGAAGAAGTCTGGATAGTTGTTTGAGATGAAAAAGGTAGTTGAGAAGCGGTTAATGATCGGGGTTTAGCGGGCGACGAGAACCCAGATGGAGAGGATTAGGAATATCGCGTCAAGTCGAATAGAGAAAAGTAGACAGAGATCGAGGTGAGTGAGGAGAAAATACGCTGAGTGCGAGTGGTGTGCTGAGGAAAACCAGAGAGCCGGTAGAAATGGGAAATGTTTAAGATGGTTTGGCATGAGCTGGAGAGATAGATGGCGACAACCGGAGCCTAATAACAATGAGGAATATGCTTGGTTTAGTTAGTTGCGTGAGTTGGATTAACGTAAAGAGTTTATGGGAAGGTACGGAAGTAGGGAATAGAGAAGGAAGAGTACATAAGGGAGGGAGTGGACACCGAGTAGGGGAGAAATGAAGATAATAAAGGGGATATAATGAAAATAGATAGTGGAGGGTATGGGAGGTGGGTAAAATGGAAATGGAAATAACTCAGTAGACCTCATTGTAAAAGTGCAATATTAAAAATACATATGAGTGTATAAGTTATATGTGGTGTCAACTGTGGATAGGTATATATAGATAGTAGAAAGGGAAGTAATATATAAAAATAACTTAATATATAAGAAAGGTACCACAGTTAAATATAGCAGAGATAATGTGTGTGGGGTGAAAAGGTGACACCGAAGGATGTATATAGGCACAAGCAGAGACAAAGGAGAAAAATAACCCGAGAGAAACTAACATAAGAGTAAAGCATAATAAGATCAACCTACCGTATGAAAAGGCAGAACAAAGGTTAAGTATTTGGAATAGGGATAGAAGTGGATTCGAAGGGTGGAGTAATGGATGTATTATATGAAAAAAATGCGGAGTCACGCATCTCGTTCAAACTCTGAAACATTTATGTAACAAATGGCGAGAGAAAAGAATGAAAATTAGATATATTGAAAAGTGAATAATTGAGGTACCGTAAATAGAGTTAAAATAAAATTAAAGTACCATGGTCATTTAATGTCGGGGTACGGTTAACCCTTTGGCAAGCGGTATTTAGGATTATACCTCTAACAGCATTGAAGTGTGGCTGGAAATATATTTTTAA
Source organism: Trachelipus rathkii (assembly GCA_015478945.1). Taxonomy (NCBI): domain Eukaryota; kingdom Metazoa; phylum Arthropoda; class Malacostraca; order Isopoda; family Trachelipodidae; genus Trachelipus; species Trachelipus rathkii. Next base: position 2,108 of record JABUQX010033504.1, read on the forward strand.
TCAAATAAGTAAACGAGTAATGTATTCTGGACCACAAAACAGATAAGAAATTGAGAGGGGGCATAGACGGAAGGCAGTCTTTAGTGTCGTTTGAACGACTGACGATTTAACATTAGTAGTTGATTAAGAAATGTTATGATCGAGCAATCATTTTTATTAGCTAGTAATAAAGAGTGTATGTGAGAGTCCGATTTTGGGAGTGCAAGAGTGTACCGATGTAGTTCATAGTAATCGATTGTGTAGACCATGTTGGGGCCTCTGATTTATAAGATGTGGTATAAGACGTTATATTTGTAGAAAAAATTATGGTGAGGTGATAGAATATACTTAAAATATTCGAGAAAGAATGACAGTTAGAACCTGACAAGCGTAAGAAATCAGCATAAACACTATACAGGTACCACTACCGCCGCTTGTAAGGGACGGGAATAAGTGTTTGTATAATATTCCTAAATCTAATAATTTTAGTATTTATATACTACAATATAATATATAGCTATATTAACTTCGCGATTATTCCTAGTAGTAATACTTAACCTACTGATTAATTATCATGAGTAACCTATTATATAACATATATATGGGATGTTAGTAATTAGGATTGTTTATGTAAGGTTGGTTGGGGTAATGGTTTGCGTGTAAGTGTGTTGTAGTTAGAGTGCGTCGTTATGTTGTCGGTGTGGGTTGTTTTATGTTGTTGGTTTTGTGAGGGTGTTGGTTGTTTGTTGTTTGTGGACTGACGGGTCATCTTGGTATGAGTTCTGGGTCTAAAGGTAATATGGGTTACCATTAATAATATATTCACCGGTATAGTTGTGGGTTGTGATTTAGGTGGTGGTTTTGGTTTTAACTATACTCTTTTATATAGTTAGTTTGGGTTCGGGTTGTGTTTGTGATATTGTATTATATAAATATTATATTTATATATATTACACCTATATATAGTAAGTAATAATATATACTATGATATATAATATATAGTAATATATATTATTATTTATATTCTAATAATGCTAAAGGATACCCCAAGAAACCTAAATTTCTATATTTTATGTAGTGTTAATGGTGTATATTGTACGTGGAGAGTAGTTGTATATGTTATTAATGGATATATATTATAGTATACTATATATATAGTATATAATTGTATTTGATTATATTTAGGGTTTATTATATATTGTAATTATATATAGGTATTGATAGGTATATATGGGTGGAGAGGAGTTTTGGGTTACTGGGATTAGGTTGATATTTTGGTGAATGGTGTGAGTATATTTGTTTAGAGTCTGTTTATAATAATTAGTTAGTTTTATTTAATTTGAGTTGTTGTTTGTGTTGTTATGGGTTTTAAATTAAATGGTTATTTGTGTAGTATTTAATACTTAAATGGTTCTGAGAAAAATTATTTTATGGTATGTATTATGAATATAATATAGTATATTGTTATTTTGTGGGATTTTAATATTGTATTGATTATTAGTTATATTGTGGGTGAGTGTTGTGGGGTGGTGGGGCGTTCGTGGGTTGTGTATTGATGTTTTTTTTGGTGTTGTGTGTTTTTAGGGATTGTGATTGGGTATTGTATTGTGTTTAAGATGAACCATGTATTTATTTTTTAGTGTGTTATTATACTTTCATCTAAAGAGGGAGCGGAATCATTCGGGAGTTCGGTTCCAGCAGGGAGGTAACGTAAGGCTTATAGTTTTGACAGGTGAAAGTCGAGGGTATTAATATACTAGGTGCGAGTTTAGAGATAGGGGCTGCGATGGTTAACCTAAACGCGAGATGAGTAGAAAGGAACGCTTGAATAACGTGATAGATCACCCCTTCGTCAGTGTAAGCATGTTGCTGCGTTGAAGGGGTAGTAGATGTATGACGGGTTATACTGTAGGATGTCGTCGTGACCCATAAGTTGCCGAGGGGCACTCAAGAGGAGCGCATTTTCCGTTTTGTGAGAGATACAGTGCTGTTGTCTCCGTATGCGAGATGGAAGATTCGCGGAACCTGGAAGACGGTAGCGGTAGTGGTTACGTGTACGGGTGAATCGATACTAATCATTGTGATTTGGTGCCAGTCCTACCACCGATATTGGTAGCATTTATTTATGCGGAGAGGCCAGTGAGGTCTACAGAGTACTTACGGTGCGTGGTGCGGTATAATGATTGGTGAGAGTGGTAGATGAGGGGGAGCTAATACCTACTTGTGAGGTGTAATAAACTCATCGTTCAGCGCTACGAGATGTTACGGTACGCAGACGCGTTGAGCGGCATGAGGGAGCATACGCAGGATTCTAGGGGACTAGTGTCTTAAGGGGTCGTAGTCGACGTTGGGAGAAGGATTCTATGCGGATATGAGTCCCAAGGTGACGCTATCGCGACATAGGTATTGTGTTGTGTTAGGTATATGTCTGTGGCGATGTTAGCTGAGCGCCAGTGCTAATTACGCTCTCACGGTTTTAGGCGTCTGATAGTGGGGTGTTAGGATTATAATATATAATGAGACACATGTGCAGTTTGTAGCTCGCCGCAAGCAAACTGAGCTGTAATGTCATTTGTTTGTAGTTTTTGTAGGGTAGAGGATAGTTGAGTGTTTCATGTATGGTTATTATGTTTTTGGTGGTTGGTTTTTTTTATGAAGAATTCTGACAATATATATATATATATATGAGTATATATATATATCATATTATATATATATATATAATATATATATATCGATAGTATTATATATATATATTATATATATATATATAGTATATATTAATATATATATATATATATATAGAATTAGAAGAGAGAGAGAAGAGAGAGAGAGCAGAGAGAGAGAGAGAGAGAGAGGAGAGAGGAGAGAGAGAGAAGGAGAGAGAAGACCAAGGAGAGAGTGTAACCTTAGAAAGTGTAAAAAAAAATAAAATTTTAATTAACATCATTGTCTTTCGGTTAATTTTCGATTATTAAAATACAAAAAATTAAAATAACTAATAACAAAATTGGAAATTGTAAGGAGGTGAAGCTGCATTTCTAGAAGTCGAGTCATATGATGAAAATGTCAAATTTTCTCGCTCTTGTGGCAAGGAGCTGTAAAGCGCCCTTTTACATATTATTTTTTAGGATTCGGTGAAGTGTTCGTTGTGCGCATGTTGAAGATAGAGTATCGTATGCCAGTGAAAACTCGGACGTGTATGACGGAGGAGAGCTCGTGCCGCGTTGCATCTCCTTTCTACATATCTATTCTTTTAGTGCTTGTGGGCGATATTTTGTGAATATTTATCGCCCACAAACACCACCTCCAGTCATGCAGAAATGGATATATATTTATATAATATATATATATATATATATATTTATATTTATATATAGTATATATATATATATATATATATATATATATGATATATATATATAGTATTATATATATATAGTATATACTATATATATATATGATAATGTAATTACGTATTTTATATACGGAAAATGGAATTGTAATATTATTTGATCTGAAGGAATTTGTTTAAAGAAATTTCTAAATTTTTCCATTAAATAAAAATTGTAATATTTTGTGTTGGAGAAAAAAGTTTAATCTTATAGTAATTTTTATATTTTAATATATATATATATATATATATATATATATATATATATATATCCTTTATATATTTATATATGATATATATATTTATTTATTTATATATATATGTATAGTAGGTATATAGTATATATATATTAGGTATATATAGTATTTAATTTAATATATATAGTATATATATATATATATATGATTTAGTTACAGGTATGTGGTGGACCGCTTTATGTTAAAGGGGCCATGTTAATACGGTATCAGTATATGTTAAGAATGTGCCTTTCTTTTTGGAATTTGTTTTCAGATATTTTTTATTATATGACGCTAACAATAATTTGAGCGTTGATAAACAGGATCAAAAAATTTTTAAATACGAGGTAATTTTTTAAAAATTAATCAAACTTTTTTAAAAAAAATCTTACGTTTTGGGTATCGCGGGGGTTCCTCCGCCGATTCCCTACGCCCCCCTATGTTCCCCGTCGACTCGAGCCCCCTTTTGCCGTGTAATGCCTTTACAAATGATATATATATATTATATTAATACTATTATATATATATAGTAATATATATATATATTTATATATATATATACTATATATATATATTATATAATCTATGATATATATATATTATATATATGTATATATATAATATAATATATATTATTATATATATAGTATTATATATATAATATATTATATATATAATATATATATATATATATATATATATATATATTATACTATATATTATATATATATATATATTATATATTATATATATATATATATATATATATGTATATATATATATACTATATAATATATATATATATATATATATATATATATATATATATATATTATAATAGTAGGTATATACGTTATATATATATATATATAACCAACCTAAAAACAAATGCCTAAACTAGAAAATCTATTTATGTTCGTCCATAAAGATAACCTGTACTATTTTTTGGTTGGGGTTAACAAGTACCGTAAAAAAAGGTCAATAAGTAGAACAAATGAAAATTACCTTTACTTTTGCTGTGGCAATCTCGTCGAAAAACTGTGTTTTGCAGATTCGTAAGAATGTATAGTTGAGAGAGACATTATAGACACTATTTAACAAGCTTATATGGATTTGAATTGTGATGTGGACACTTTTTCTTAGTTATTTTTATGAACACTTTTTTATTTAGTATTAACCGCTTCTATTTGTAAATACGTGGCTAATATATAATATCGATGTTTCATTTATTCATCTTGTCATTTTCGGAAACATCATCCACTCAAAGAACATTTCACGTTATACACTAAAAATAATTATCAAGCCAGCATTCAGGTTAAGTCTTAAAAATTTCTTCTCAGCGTGAAAAGCAAGACTACAAATAGTTTCCTATATTTTTTGCGAATTATAACTTCAAGATGTATCTTATTTCTCTTATAATTTTTACATTTACTTTTTTTAATGTTGTTATGGCTTTCATTATAAATAAAATTAAATTAAAAATTTACTTTAGATCAGAAAAGTCAATAGCTATACTTTGTCCATATATATATATAAGTATATATTATATATATATATATTTTATATAATATATAATATATATATATACTATATATATATATATATATATATAATATTATATTATATATTAATATATATATAATATTATAATATTATAATGTATATTAAGAATATATATAGTTATTATTATATATAAGTAATATTTAATAGTGATATAGTATTTATAGAGTAGTATATATACTATTATATATATATATATATATTATATTATATATATTATAGTAATATATATATTATATATATATATATTATATATTATATATATATATATAATGCCAAAAATTCAACCCCATATTATTTTTGTTAGTCCGCAATTCGCAATTCGCAATTCGCAATTTCGCTAACTTTGTTTGACATTTTCCACAAGTGGGGCAAAATCCGCAAACTTTTTCTGTTTTGCCAGTTCCGGTTATTTGCCCAGAGCAATTCCACAACTTTTTATGCTTCGCCAGTCCGCTATCGAAATTCCGAAGAATATCCCGCAACAGCCTTATTTCGGCTTTGCCAAATTCCGCTATCGCAATTTCCTAATTCAATTCCTAATAGTTTTTTTTCACACTAATTGAAATCTGCAACAGTCCGCTAACCCTTTATTGGTAAGTTAAAACATTATTTCAATAAAATTATCTTACAATTTAGATATTTATTTAATTTTTATATTTATCTTTGTGTTATTTATACATATAGCAATTAACAAGTTCTCAATAGAATGGTTTATTTATACACAATTATGTTCAAGAGTCTATATATTATTATATATATATATATATTATATATATATATATATATATATATATATAAGTAAGTCAACAATATACAAACATATCACAATACATTATCTATATATAAATTAGATATATAAATAAAACTTCATCATCATCATCATCATTTCCATTGTTTCAGAAATGCAACACAGCCATTTAACGTGCATTTACATGCATGTGATACTGAAAAATATGTTGAAGAATTATAAGGCAAGTCGAAAGGAAGCCCAGCCTTACCGCCCCCGCTTTATACCTTTTAGTGAGAATCCTCGTCGCAATGCAGAGAATCCACTCACTAGAGCTTGAGAGCGGAGACCGCGACGCGTGTTTGGGTTGTGTTTTTGTCTTTATGGGTGTGTTGGTGTGTTGTCAGAGTTGTGGGTTATTATGGGTTGGCGTAACTTGATGCAGTGGTGTTGTGAAAGGTGCGAGTTGCCGGAACCTCCCTATTGGCATCTTCTGTGCGAAATGTGGGGTTCATCCTTTCCCAAGGTGGATCCACAACCAAAGCCCATCAAGAAAACGCATCGCAATTCACCGTCCTATTATGCACTTTCCTTCTTTGCCTCTGCCAAACTTCGATTTCTCTACTGCCAGACATCCTTTAACTGACTAGCGTCGGATATTAGATGAAGTGTGTTATTCGAGAGAAATTGAGAGGCGACCCATTATCAGACGAAGAAAGTATCATATTCGCCATTGTGATTACTCCTTCGGGTAGCGCGACTTTCCAGCAGGTAGGTGCTATCAATCTACCAGCCGGTCCAATCGTGTGCCGCAGCACACCTTCGACATATCAAATTAGCGGAGAGAGGTGTGTTGTATAATATATATACCGGTAGGCATATCGAAGTGATCTCACTCCCGTAGTCGCGAGGTCTATGTGCTCATATGCCGAGGTACCGATGTGGAACCATATATATATGAATCTGCCATGTCTACCATACTAGAGCTATTACGATAATCATAGAGCATCTCTGAGAACGGAATTGGTTGAGGGCGTGTGAGCTAGGCGGCCGTGATGCGTTTCTCTCGAGGGATATTAAATTTGATGGTTCGTTGTTGTTTTCAACCTCTACCTCATTCTTTCACTTCACACAACCTCTCTAATTACTTTTGTTCCTTCCAATTTACATCAATTCTATTATCACACCTAACATTCAGCCACAAGATTGTCCATTATTGAACACATGTTGACGTACTTTAGATCTATACCTCTCATTACAGACCATAGTCTCAGTAATATACATTAACTACAGGTAACAACAATCTCATCGTAAGACAAATGAGATGTCAGCGTCAATGGACTCCACGTCCCTTTGTACATCCATAAGGACTTTAATTGCCACCACACTAACCTTTTCTGCCTTTTGCATCAGGCTTTTCTATACTCAGAAGTAATCCTCAGTCAGTGGGCAGCTCTGGTCCGTTCACCTTATCATGTTTATCCCAGGCATATTATCCTAAATATTTTAACTCAGACAACTTGTTTTTGATGGTGCTTCCAGTTGTCTCACTCAATCCAGCATACTTTATACCCGAGGACTTGTCCTCACATCATGAACCATGAACCTTACTCTTATCTTATCACGGTCTATTACCTTCAAACCCCTCTTTGACAAATCCCTGGCCAAATGCGATATCTCTGTCAATCCGCATCAACTCTCTTCAGATTCTCCACACACAACCAAAGTATATATATATAGTATATATTTATATATATATATATATATAATAATATTATATATATGAATATATATTATATTATATATATATATATATTATATATTATATATATATATATTATATATATATCGTATATATATATATATATACATATATATATATATATATATATATACTTAATATATATATATATCGATAATATAATATATATGTATATATATATATACTAATATAATATCATATATATATATTATATATATTTATATATATATAT
>JABUQX010033504.1:12500-15000 GCA_015478945.1 Trachelipus rathkii
ATATAGATATTTGTTGGTATGTTATATACAGTATATTTTATATATATATATTATATATATAGTATATAATATATATATAATATATAATATATATATTATATATATATATGTTACTAATATCTAGTATATATTGTGATATATTATATATATATAGTTAGTAATTTTTTGTATGTTATATTAATATTGTTATTATACATATTATAGTATTTTAGTAGTAAAGTTGTTTAGGTTTAGTGTATAGTAGTAGTATATAATAATATATATATATATTTATATATGGTAATGTTGTTTTTGTTTAGGATTTAATTATATATGTAAGTGTATATATATAGTATTAATATAGGTGTATATTTATGTGTATGTAGTAGTATGTATTATATTATTCCGGTATCTGTATATAGTATAGTGGATATTGAGGTATTATATATATATATAGTATATAAGCTTATTAGGTATTAGTATGTAGTATGATTATATGAGTGTGTATATATATATATATATTAGACTGTATATATTATATATATATATATATTATATATATATATAAATATATATTATATATAATATATAATATATTAATATATATATATATAATTATATAGTATATAATATATTATAGTATATATTATATATATATTATATATATTAACAAATTATATATAATATTGTTATGTATATATATATTCCTCTCATGTTTACAATCTCTCCTCCACAACGGTTCTCCTTCCTCACTTCGCTCTCTTCCTCCTTCCTCCTCTTACCTTCTCCTCCTTAGGCATCACGCCGCTTCAAAATTAAAGTGGCGCCTATTTTAAAAATTCACCATACCAGCTTCTTCATAAGTTGGTCATCTAGTCAGGTACTCTTCCGGCCCTCGAAAGCATGGGCAGGTGTGGTGGTTTGTAGCCCCAAGCTGAACGATCTCTCGAAGCCGCAGGGGAGGGGGGACAGGGTGCTGTACTGATAAAGAGGTCCACTCAGGCCTCTCTGTGCTGCTGGGGGGGAAACAGGTCCACAGACAGAGGGGTGGTTCTCTTCACCTTCAGCTTTCTTATGTCATGCTCTCAACGGCCTTCTTGCTGAATTGCGGAATTGACGACTTAAAATTTGCGGAAATGATTTGGGGCATTCCGCTCACTGTCAATTTCCGCGAATGGGTTCGGTTTTTTTTTCAAGATTATCGGTGATAGCATAACTGCAATATTTTGGTAAAGTGCTGCCATAAGCGGAATTAAATTATGATATATAATATAATAGGGTATATCTTGTAGAATATATATATGATATATATAGGTTTATGTGTTATATATATATATTATATTATATATATATATATAATATTATATATATAATATATATATAATATATTTATATTATTATATATATATAATAATATATATAATATATATAATATATATATAAATATTATATATATATTATATATATTATATATAATTATCAAGAGGTGGGCACCCCGCTCATTAAGGGGTAGTCCGCTAGCGCACCTCCGCACCTTCGAGAGTTTTTAAAACGTAGTCCCGCTAGGCGCTCCTCCGCATTATTCAACCATGCAAACCTCTTCGCTATCTGGGGTTTGCTGTGGTAGATTGTTCTTTTCTCTTAACTTCCTCTAATAATGTGGCGACTTCAACAAAAGAATATTAATTATTAAATAAAATAGCTATATATCCTTACAAAAATTTTATTTAATAATATTTATGAAAAATTGAATGAATATTTACAAATCTCAAGATTTTCCACTCTCCTCAATGTCGTCTTCAAAAGACAAGAGATCCATATTACCCTTTCAAGAAGATTAGGTGCTCAAAATAAAAATAGCAGTTGTAAGGCTGGGTACCTCATTTGCCCTCAAAATATTCCACACCAATACTAATATTCGCCTCTACAGCCGCAGAACTAAGGAGAGGTGTATTAATATTTTATGAACAGTTCAACAAATTCTGCCTATTTGCTGAAAAGGGAAAAGATGTCTTTGTGAGGAGGAGTGCCTGGTGTTAGTTCACCTTCCCAGCAGTCCATTGCTACTTTTAAGGTCCTCACCTAAATGAAAATCATTCTGCCTCCCTTCTGGAATATTTTTGACCACCTGTCCACCCATAAGAAGGTCTTTTGTCCAAGAATTTAGTAGAATCCTGAAACCTCGAACTCCTGTAGAAGGTCGATGCTAATGCCACGTAATCAGACTATGGTACTATATATATATATTTATATAGTATTAGGTATAAATTATATATATATATTATAATATAGTATATATATATATATAATATATATATATATATAATATATATATATATATATTATATTATATATAATTGGTGTGGGGGGAAAAACCATGTTCTTTAAAAAAACAAACAAAAACCATTGTTTTATAATTTAGATTTTGTCTTTTTTCTTTTTTGAAAAAAAAAACAAATTTAAATACCAATGTTTTTTTTTTTTTGTTTTTATTGGGCTTTTTTAGGAATAAGTTGCTATT
>JABUQX010033504.1:20000-27500 GCA_015478945.1 Trachelipus rathkii
AATATCCATTGATTGCATCTACTTTGCACTCTGCTCTAGCATCATCGAAGTTCTTCTCTTTAAATAAGGGGCCCAACTAGGGCAGATCACTCTATATTGCGCCTACATAGCTATATACAGTTTACTTATCACGGTCTTTGTCTTGTAAACAACATTACCGATTTATTATGCCAGCAGTCTTATTAGCTTTAATTATTGCTTCCAAAACACTGATTAGCTACTTTCAAATAACTGCTTATAATCACACCTAAATTTTTCTTGTCCACAGGTTCAGCAATCCCCCCATTCATATCGCAGTTAAAACTTTTATTTGAGAAACCTAGGAAAACCTTACACTTTTTACTATAAAATTCATTTGCCACTTATCTGTCCACCCAAGAAGTTTATCAAGAATTCATTTTGGAATTTTATACATCCTTCACTTTTCCTAACTGAGTTGGCCACTTTTGGTATCATCTGCAAACTTTGAAACCCTTGCATTTAAGTCCATGGTCTAAATCACTTTAATATATATGAGGAACAATAGTAACCCCATGCTCTGAACCTGTGGGACACCACTCTTCACTATTTCCCATGCTGATTCATTCCATGTAACTGTACATCCACTGTTTTCTATGCCACAATACCTCTTTAATCAACCAATTCTGAACACACTTGACCTATGTTTTTCACCACTAGTCCTTCTCGCTATAAATACACCATTTCGCTCCTAATTGGTAAATCTGACCACAATCTATATCTCTTAATTTCAATACTTTCTCTCCAACAGCTTCATCCTGCCCTATGCGTTTTTTTCTGGCACGTTGATCGGCTGATTGGTGGGCCTGCGTCGCTTCTACGCTAACTTTAATTGGAATGACTGCTTTGACTTCTGATGACGCTTCGGCTTCTGCCACTAAGTGGAGCTGTTAATCGTGACGGGATGAGCAGGTCTCACTCCTTCTTCGATAAAATCTTTTCTCCTATATCCATGGTTCGATCGTGCTTGATTCTCTGGCCATTCAGGCTAGAGACAGCGCATATCGTGAGTGGATAAATTCGTGCTCTTTTATCACTCTCACTAATTTCCACTCAGCTCGGAATTGTTGCAGGGATACTCCTCGACGAGCAAAGCGGGCTTCATCCAAACGAAAGTGCGCTACCTTCCTTGTGGATTCCTACTAACAAATCTTTTCTGGCCTACTTGCAAAAAATCTCTAAACAATTCTGTTAAATCATCTTTTGCCCCTCTTATTCGATCTGATGGCTTCTGTTGCTAACTCTCCAAATGAAAAGGCCAATCTCTTTGGCCTCCTATTTTCCCCTTATTCAACTTTGTATGACTCAGGCATATCCTCCTTCTTCTCCTTTTCTTCTCCTCTAATGTTCCTATGCCTTTGCGTGTGATTACATTTGATCGGGTACACGGGCTCCTGAGAAATCTATGAACGTTAGGAGGCGGGTGGCCCGGATGGCATTCCGCCCCGAGTTTTGAGGGAGTGTGCTTTACGTGCTGAACCCCGCCCCTCCGTTCAACTATATTCTCTATGTCTCAATAATAGCACTTTCCCTCAGTGCTATCCCCGCCCCTCCTTCAACTATATTCTCTATGTCTCAATAATAGCACTTTACTAATACTAATACTACTAGCTCAATACTAATTCTCTTCCATTTCTGTGCTCCTGCCTGAATTTAATCTCACTCACTTTAAAGCCTGCGTCTGTTCTCATCTGCTAATTTGCGCTAGCGGATGAAAACTTTGGATGATGCCAAGTACACCTCCTCCTTAATTAGGGCTCTGCCCGTGAGTGGTTGGTGACAACTAAAAAAAAAAACAATGTAGCCAACTCCACCTATACCACATTGAAGTAACTTCTTCATCAGCCTTATGGGGACCTTATCAAAAAGTTATATATATTATATATATATATATATATAATATATAATATATATATATATATTATATATATACTTATATTATATATATATATATAATATATATATATATTATATATATATATATTTAAATATATCATTTCGAGACTATAAAGTCTTAAATATATATATATATATATATATATCAGAGAGATAGAGAGAGGAGAGAGAGAGCAGAGAGATGTGGCCGAAATAGTTTTTTTCTTAAATTAGAATTGGAAAGGAAATAAAAAATAAAAAAAAAACGCAAAAAAATGCTACTTATATTAAATTCAATAATTTAATAATAATAAAATAATAATATAATAATAATAATATAATAATAATAATAATAATAATTATAATAATAATAATAATAATTAATAATAATAATAATAATAATAATTAATAATAATAATAAAATAATAATATAATAATAATATATTTAGGTTATTTTTCAAAGTAGTTTCCCATTAAAATACATTTTCTTTCAAGAAAAACGAATTTTTGCCAATATTTTAAGGTTGTTTCATCATATTTCGTACTTTATAAAATACATATTATTTCTAAAGTAAGGAACTTTAATTGACTTATTTTTGTAAAAAGAGTGAAATTTATTATTATATTTCACTGATTCTAATAATAATTTTTAATTTAAATTCTTTAATAATTTTACTATATTCAGGGAAGTCCGAATTTGAACGAAATTCTTAAAGTACTGTGCTGATTAATATGAGTAAAACAAATTTCGCTCAAAATAGTTCTTCAAGCGACAAATCTACTAGATGAGACTAACCATGTTTAGATCACTATAATTTTGGCGCAATTTTGTGATGAGTGAACTTAATATAATAATACTGATAAATGTGCTCGCAATTGATTCTACAAATTTACACGACTACTGGGATGTTATATTAATATTGAATTCATCTGTAATTGATCCGCTTTTTTCAAGCGCATATGATATATATATTTATATTACTATATATATTTACAGGTAAGTTATAGTATATATATATATTAATATTATATATATATTATTAATATAGTATATATATATATATATATATATTATATATATATAATATATATATAGATATATATATATATATATTATTATATATACTATATATATATATAGAATGAAATGAAATAATAATGAAATTTGAAAAAAAGAATTGATTTATTTTTTATCTCATCTGGTCAGTCATCGCCGCATCAATAGATGACTGGACGCTTCTCTATATATATATATATATATATATATATATATATATATATATATTATATATATATATATTATATATATATATATATATATTATATATATATATATCATATATATATATATATATATATATATATATATATATATATATATATATATATATATATTATATATATATATATATATATATAATATATATATGTATAACACATAATATATATATATATATATTATATTATATATATATATATTATATATATACACTATATATTATATATATCTATATATAAGATATATACTATATTATATATATATATATATATATATATTATATACTATATATTTATAATATATATATATATATATATATATATATATAATATATATATAACTCAAAAAATTATTGGTGCTAAAACTCAATTTATAGATCTTATCTAGTTCTTTGAACTAAACCACTAAATTCCTTTCATTTCATCGAGAAGTGTTTATTATCATTGGCTTTGCTTGTATACCGGCTGATCTCGTGAGGAAAGGTTGCTGTTTTATTGTGCTTTCAAAAAGAATTTTTTATTATTATTATTATTATTCACTACAGCCATAAAATAAAGATATAATATATAAATTCTTCCCTAAAATTCTACAAACAATGATATAACATTGAAGTGAAGTAAGCAAATGAACCACTGCAATGGGCGCTGAATTTTAACCTCTATGTAGCGGAAATCCCCATTTTTTCCACCCTGTGTTTGTTGCTGTGCCATCACAACCAATAGCTTCCAGTTCATTAATGTCAATATCATTATCTTCACGGTCAATCTTATTGGATCATAGACAACCGATTGCATATTATTATCTACGAATGCCATTAAAAACAAGTCATTTTATATTATCGTTATTTTCATTTTTGTTTTTAATTTCTGGAATTTTTCTTTTAATTTATTTTTATTATTATTAATATGATTTATTATTATTATTAATTATTATTATTATTAATTAGCTTAGTTAGTATTATTATTATTATTATTATTATTATTATTATTATTATTATTATTATTATTATTATTATTATTATTATTATTATAATTAGTTTTTTATCAAACTTTAAAAATAAAAGTACTTCACTTTAATGAAGCTAGATTAATGTAATTTTGATCCGTTTGCAATAATTAAAATATCTTATTATTATTATTATTATTATTATTATTATTATTATTATTATTATTATTATTATTATTATTATTATTATTATTATTATTATTATTATTATTATCCTTATCATATTATTATTACGATCATATTATTATTCTTATTATTATTCATTATTATTATTATTATTATTATTATTATTATCAGTTTTTTTTATCAAATTAAAACTGAAAATACTTCACCTTTAATGAAGCTAGATTAGTAGTAGCAATGACAAATCCCAATGCAAGGGTATAACTGGGGTACCACGTACCCCAGCGTCTTTCCTGAGTGATATTTGGGCATCTACCCGGAGTGGCTACCTTTTGGGGTACTTTTCGGGGTTGCCATTTTGTTTTGGGGGCTGGTCCCCCCTGGGGTCCCATATTTCTATTGATTCGCCATGTACGTGAGTACGTGTGTGTATACCTGACCACATGCTCATGTACTTTCATGAGCGTTTTTTACCCTACCCCCCTTTGTTCATCCCCTATGACGTAATCACTCAGAAGTAGATTATAGGCTGGGCCAGGGTTCGAGCCCTGCCAGCGTCTTCCCTGAGTGATTTTCCGTGGGCTCCCGTGTGGGAGCTATTTCCATATGTGACTCTAATAATACCTGTCTTGTTTTACATTTGGGGGCAGTGCCCCCAGGTCCCCTATTCTATTCATTCGCCATGATAACGGTGAGTGAGTGTGTGTGTGCGTGAGCACATGCTCATGCACATTTACCCTATCCCCCTTTGTTCTCCCCCCCCCCCTTTGTTCTCGTCATCACCATTACGTTCTGAAGTAGTGTTAGACCTAGCTAGCGCCGTGTACGTTGTCGTTGCCTCGTTACATGGGTGCGTAGTCACGTCCATGAAATAGCTGAGCTCTTTCAGAAAGTAGCTGAGCTACTTTCAGAAAGTAGCTGGAGCGACTTTCATTGAAATTAGCTGAGCTAATATAAATAAAAGGGCTACATTTCGATGAAAGTAGCTTGAGCCAGACTTCCAGTCCTGGCTCGTTTCAACTCAAAGGATAAAGCGAACGCGACCGCGACCGCCGGAGCGAAACTGAAGCGAGCGCCCGCAGGACGCAATATTACGGGGCGCCGCGCGCGGACGCTAAAATATTTAGGCGGTTATGTTTTGATGTAGGAAAATTTCAATAAAAGTATTTTTAAGTAACCGTGAGGACGTAAAGGCGTTGCGCCAGGAGGGGTCCTCTCACGCCCCTCCTGGCAACACGTCTTTACGTCTTTACGTCTTTACTGTACAACACGAGTATTATGGAGGTCACCACTTCACCATAGCGCATTTTATTTAACCGTCGGTTACGGAGTCAATATGCTTGAATTAAATTATAGAAAACAGAATATATTATATATATATAATAATAATATATATATATATATATATATATATAATATTATATATAATATATATTATATATTATATATATATATATACTATATAATATATATATATATATATATATATATATATATATATATATATATATATATATTATATAATATATATATATATCATTATGGTGAGTGTACTTAATTAAGCACACTTTCAGCGCATACTTAATTAAGTACACTTCAATATAGGATGACGTATGTCCTTAAGATTATGGAAATGCTCATGGAAAATGGAAAATTGTGAAGGTTTGTTTGAAATAGTAATGATTTTAAAAGGAAGATGAAAAAGAATAAGTCTCACATGGGATGTATCGGTGCTTAACAGGTTATATATGTTTTCAGTACTCGCTAATGAGTCTGAGGACCCACTTAAGGGGTTCCTAGCTGAATGATAAAGGTGATGATGAAAGTAAAAATGGGGTATGGAGCCTAAAAAAGAGATAGACGGAGATGGAGGTACGCACCAAAAAATTGCTTTTTCGACCCTTACTTTATGCAAAGATGTATGTAGTAGATTTTAATACAGCAGAATGCCTATATTTATTTATAGGAAAGCTTTTGCCATTAGTTGGAGTATCTGTTTGTAAAAGTAAAACTTTTTCATAGTTTGAATAAAAAACCATGTTTTGGCTGACCCTAAAGCAGTTAAAAAACAAAATACCGCAACCCCAAAGGGTGCCCCTCCCCAAACTTGACCATACCGTATTTTACTGCCTTACTGTTTTACAGTTTTTGGTCCTAGTTATAACATTGGTAGTAGTAGAAGTAGTAGTGAAGGATTGCATGATAAGAGGTATATGTACAAAGATCCCAAAACATAGACTAAATATAGATATTATATATTATATAATAATATATTATATATAATATATATATATATATATATATATATATATTTATTATTTAATTATTAATATATATATATTATAATTACACATATACTCTACTAATATCCAAACCATACAACAACAACATGCGAGACCACAATACTAACAAACAACAACAACAACAACAACAACACAACAACAACAACAAACACCAACAACAACAACAACAACAACCAACAACAACAACAACAACAACAACAACAACAACAACAACAACAACAACAACAACAACAACAACAACAACAACAACAACAACAACAACAACAACAACAACAACAACAACAACAACAACAACAATGCCGACATCAACAAAAACTTAGGTCCCCTAACTATCTTTATCAAATATAATACCATTATGGACTGAGAATAAACGTTGACATTAACAAAATTCTCCAATGAATCTAACCATGACCAACGTTTCTAACATAATTTTCTAACATAGCTAGATTTTTCAGATTGAGATATTAATAAAGTCACTTATTTTTATGTTTAGTACGGAAACATTTCAGTAAAAACACGTTTTTACTGACCCTAAGGACTTAAAGCAGTTGGGCAAATAGCCCCTCCTGCATGGGTCCATCACACCCTCTCTCTCCGACCCATGCTTTACTGCTTTATAGCTTTACGTACTGTTTGTGCACCCATTTTCATGAAAATAACTTAGTAATAATAATAAAGATTCTTACTACCTAGCAGCAGAATACTGGAACCAGAAGTAAAAGATGCTATCGATTTACTTAATGTATGTTACATCAAACATTAAGCTAGAATGGATACAGAGTCCGTATAACAGTTGTAGCGATAGAGTAGGACTTACGGTGAGTAGTAGTAGTAGTAGTAGTAGTAGTAGTAGTAGTAGTAGAGTAGTAGTAGCTAGAAGTAGTAGTACAGTGAGTC
>JABUQX010033505.1:5000-46569 GCA_015478945.1 Trachelipus rathkii
ATAATTTATATATATAATATATATATGTATATATATATATATATATATATATTATTATTAAATATATATATATAAATATTTATATAACTATATAATAATATATATATATATATATATATTAGGGATGTACCAGAACCGGAACTTTCCGGAACCTTGGAAAAGTTCCGGCCGGAACCGGAACTTTTCGACTTCCGCTAAACTACATATCTACTGACAACTTGTCTGATTAACAGTGGAGTCTCTCACGAAGTAATCTGGCATCTGTCTGAAGTCCCAAATGTTTGCATGCATGATGACAATCAGAAACAATGAGCTTTGTGAGATGGTGTATTTTACTAAGTAAAATAGGATTAATAATATTAAAATCATAGTTCTACTGGTCTTCAAAGTTTAAAAAGTTTTTTTCAGAAAAGCTCTTCAGAAGCGGGTAACGTGTTTGAGGATAAGAGATCACGTTTAACTCCATAGCATGGAGAGACTTATTTTCCTACACACAACATTTCAATACTCAATAAATTCAATTTTAAGCTTCTTTAGATAATGGAATTACAGCTTTTAAGCTCCGTTCAATTTTTTGCTTAAACAGTTTAGTTATTTTTGTTTTGTAGTAGTTCTACTTTAAGTTTAATTTCTTCTTTAATAATATAATAATAATAATAAATGAATAATATAATAATATAATAATAATATTATATAATAATAATAATCAATAATATAGGAAATTCAATGTCAGCTTTGTTTTAATATAAGTTTTACTTTAGGCTTCCAATCCCTAAATATTTTCTTCTGATATTTAATTAATTTTCCTCATAACTAGTCTAGAAAATAATTTTGCAAAGAAAGTATGAGCATATTTATATTAATTAGATCCTGACTGCTTTCGTCCGTAAACCTCGGACATCTTCAGAGTTTTGATTCTAACAATTGAAATGAATTATTTTAACACTAGATTTAAAAAAATTAAAATTACAAATTAGATTTTAGATTTTAGCATTTCATATTATATTAACTTAAAGGGACAATAGTTGAATCTTTATGTTAATGTCTGGTTTTAGATTTAATCAATTAATTATGATGGATAAACTTTTTTTCACAGGGATATCATGTCAAGACCAACTGATAATGGTATGTACCTTAATTACAGCTCCTACTCCCCAGAAGTATATAAGAATGCAATTATTAAAACACTCATATATAGGGCTTATAAATTGTGCTTGGATTGGGAATCATTTGATGCTGAATTTAAAAAAATTAAACAGAACCTGATCAACTGTAACCACCCTTTAAATTTAACGGAGAAATAATAAACAAACGCATCGACAAACTCTTTAAAAAAACAGGACAATACGAACAATATCTCTGAAAGCATTAAATTTTATTTTAAAACTTCAAATGCTAAATGTTAAAAATGCCTACGCAGCATTATTAACACCCACATTAAATCTAACTTAACTAACCTAACCTAACCTTCCTTCCTTCCTGCCTTCATTCCATGCTAACTTAACTAACCTAACTCTTCCTTCCTGCCTTCATTCCATGCTAACTTAACTAACCTAACCTAACCTATTATAATAATAATTATAATAATAATTATAATAATAATTATAATATAATTTTTTAATAATATTTATAATGATAATTATCAAGATAATTTTCCCTAATTTTGTATAATAATAATTATAATAATAATTATAATAATAATTATTAATAATAATTATAATAATAATTATAATAATAATTATAATGATAATTATAATAATAATTATAATAATAATTATAATGATAATTATAATAATAATAATAATTATAATAATAATTATAATAATAATGATAATAATAATTATAATAATAAATAATAATAATAATTATAATAATAATTATAATAATAATAATAATAATAATAATAATAATAATAATAATAATAATAATAATAATACAACATTACTAACTCAGCGCTGAAGCTTATCGTCAGTGGCAGAAAAACCTAACCTAACCTTCCTGCCTTCATTCCATGCTAACTTAACTAACCTAACCTAACCTTCCTTCCTTCCTGCCTTCATTCCATGCTAACTTAACTAACCTAACGTAACCTTACCTAACCTTACCTAACCCCTTTAAAAAATAACCGCTTTAAAACCTTTTCCCAACCCAACCTTCCTTCCAGAATTCATTCCATGCTTCCTTCCTTCATTCATTCATTCTATGCAAACCTAACTAACCTAACCTAACCTTCCTTCCTTCATTCCATGCTAACTTAACTAACCTAACCTAACCTAACCTAACCCAGTAAAATATACGAACATTTATTCACTGAACATAACAAGACAACTGTACCTGATATTACAAAATCATTTAAATTTTTAGCACTCCTCATGTGAAGCCCAAAAACCTAAAATAGCTGAGGCTTATTACATAAAACATCTAAAACCAGACATTAACATAATGTTCAACGTATTGTCCTGTCCCTTAAGTTAAATATTATATGAAATGCTAAAATCTAAAATCTAATTTGTAATTTTAATTTTTTTTTTCAAATCTAGTGTTAAAATAATTCATTTCAAATTGCTAGAATGCAAAACTCTTTGAGAATGTCCGAGGTTTTATACGGACGAAACGTCAGTAAGATATAATAATATTAAATATGCCAAACAACTTTCTTTTGCAACTTTATTCTCTAGAGGAGTATTAAGGATATTAAATGAAATATCAGAAGAAAATATTTGGGGAATTGGAAGTAAAATAAAGTATACAATAATAATAATAATAATAGTATTATAATATAATAATAATAATAATAATAATAATAATAATAAAATAATAATAATAATAATGATAATAATAATAATAATAATAATAATATAATAATAATAATAATAATAATAATTATAGTACCCTGTACAAACATTTATATATTCCACAGGTTCTAGTATTCTAGAGCAGGGTTTGCCACAAAAGAAATCAATGACTTAAATCAACTGATTTTTTTACGCAATTTTTTTTTTAATAAAAAAATCATGACTTTTTTTTATTTATTTTTGAATTTTTAGGCAAATTTTTTTATCTAAATTAATAATTAATTTAGCTACCACCTAATTAATAATAAGTATATTTTATCTATATAATAAGTAAATTCATCAATGTAGTTTCAAGTCATTTTTAATAAAGAAATAAATAAAATTAGAGTACTCGGATATTATACAGTAATATATATGATTTAAATAACTTAATTAAACTAAATAATAATTATATTTACTAAACTTATTATTAATTAGGTAATAATTAGGATTATTTACTAATTTTATAAAAATAATAATTTAAAAAGCAATTTGTGTCCAAAAAAAATTTAAAATTGATGAGTTGTTTGTGTTTCCTTCTTTTTTAAGGGTGGTTGTTTCGTGGCAGAAGAAGGGAGAAGAAGAAGAAGCTGATGAAGAAGATGTTTTGATGGTGGTCTATTGTGGATGGATGTAGAAGAGGATTACTTGCGCTTTTTGTTTAGTTCTTTCTTGTTTGTGTTTTGTGACGGCGGGCGAGTGCAATAGTGCTGTTTTTATTATTCATTGGTTCTTTAATTGCGTTTGTTATTATAATCTCTCTTATATATTCTCTTACAGAATATATAAGCCTTTGGTACTACACAGTGGGGTAAAGAAGGTTAACGGTTGTTTAGGGTTTTTTATGGTGTGTAGCGGGAAAGGAAAAGGAAAGGAACAAGTACTATTTAGGGTTGATTAGTTACGAGGATCCCCCAGAAGAGCTCTTGGGTATTGGATTGGGTCTTAGGAAGCTAATTAACCACATACTTTGTAAAATATTCATATATCCGTTATAATAAATATATAAGCCTTTTTCAATAGTTACTGAGTTGTAACTAGTACACAAGAATCTCTTTTGTTCATCGTTTTTTCAAGAAGTTGACTTTCTCTATTTTTGGGATCTATCTACAGTGGGTGAGTGTTTGTTTTTTGTTGTGATACTGCTCTTTGCTGCCTCTGTTTTTTATCAGTGGTAGCAGAGCGTAGTTACGAGCTCGGATCTCTGGTGTTGTGGTGTTGTATATTGCGCTGTTGTGTGCTTGGTTATTGGTTTATCATGGAGAAGGGTGATGGAAGTGGTGTTGGTAAGGGGGTAGTTGTGATTGAGAGAAGTGCTAGGTGTGGGTGTCCAAAGTTTACTGGTGAAATGGATACGGAGGAATATAAAATATCGAAAGAACAGTTAGATGTCTGGTATGATGTGTATGGTGAGGAACATGAGAAACCGGCTGGTGTGATTTTGCTGAGTTTAGGAAGAAAGGCTTTCGAGTGTGTGAGTAAGGTGGAGTGGAGGTCGTTGGGAAAGAAGGAGGGAGTGGAAGTTATTCTGAAACGATTAGATGAGAAGTATGCTAAAGAAAAGCAGAGAGACAGATACGATAGACTATGTGAGTATTTTTATATAAAGAGGAAAACTGGTGAGTCTATCAGGGAGTATGTGAATAGGTATGATTTGGTGGAGGAGAAATGTAAGGTTGTGGGGAAAGTGGATCTAGGGGTGGACATGAAATGAGTACATTTGCTGGAAGGAGCGAATATTGATGATAACCAGAAGCAAATGGTCTTGGCTTATTGTGGTAAGGATGTGTAGGAGTTTAAAACTTTAAAGGATGCCTTGGTGAACATTTGTGAAGGGGTAATCATGAAAAGATGAATAAGGCGGTAGTAGAAGGAGGTGGGATGTGGTATGGAAGTAATCAGGGGGGTGCGAGAGGTGATGGGCTCAGTTACGGGGTGAGAGGAGAGTGGAAAGATGGAAAAAAGGCTAAATGCGAAAGATGTTTATGGGAATGTAAGGAAGTGTATAATCTGTCGGTCAGAATATCACTTTGCGTATTTGTGCCCTAAGAATGCTTTAAATGAGAGAAAGGATAAAGAGTGTTCGGGTGGTGAGAATCGAGAGCAACGTAAGGAGGATGGGAGGAATACAAGGGGGGAATGGAGAACGGGAGAGAATGAAGGTGTATATGGTGGAGAGTAATGAGGTAGCAACAGGTGAGAGAGATGTTTACATGGAAACCGGGATGACTGATATGGGATATCGGAGGAGGTGGGATAGATTCGGGAATTTGAAGAGGTGTGATTTTTGTTGGTCGGAGAAACATTTGTGGAGGTCTTGTGATGTGTATAGGGTAACGGAGAGCAAAGGGGTGAAGAAGTTGTGTTCGGTGATTGATAGGGATAATGGGGAGAAAAGGGTGTATCGGGTGGGTGATGTGAATAGGGATAGAGTTGGAATTGGTAGGGGAAAGAGGTTGGTGAATTATGTGAAAGAAAGTGAGGCAAAAGCATGTATAGGAATGGGAAGAGGGATATCTGTTGGGATTAACACGAGTAGTGAGGAGTCATTGTCTGAGGTGGAAGGGGATGAACTGATGAAAGAAAGGGAAGATATAATAGGAATACTAGAGTCTAACTTCCAGTGATTTTGAGTTTCACATGAATGAAACCCTTGGAAATGTAAGTTAGATAATTATATTCAATCTGGGCTACGTAAAACACTGAAATTATAAATTAACAAAACCAACCAGGAGTTATAAGAGGGTTGACCGCTCAAATGGGGTGGATGTGGATTTTTTGACAAAGAAACACACATTAAAAGAGACAATTTTGAAATTCCTGTACGTTCTAAGTTTCTTTTTACTTTTAAAGTTTAAGAAGAAAAAAAAAAGATTCTGCCTATGTTATTGCACAGAATAACCGTCAAATAACACGATAAACGCTGAAAATACTCGTAAGACGGAAATTGAACATCTGACGCGAGATTTAGAAAGGGGGGAGCCTTATATCTGGTCATATGCGACATGGGCACTTTTTCTGCAATAAAGTGGCTTGTTTTCTTTTCTCACACTCGCACGTGCTAAATAGTAGCTTTTAGCAATTTTTGTTAAGGCAAAACATAGAATTTTGATGTGGTAAATACATGGACAGTGCAATCTGAAGAACTTATTTGTAAAATCTTCACATATGTATGTGGTGTTTATAGCTAGTGTTTACGTTGAGTAGTTGCTTTAAACTTACAAAAAGTGGGCCTGGTTTTTAGGTAACAGTGACTATACTTACGGTGTAGAGGTGGCTATAGCTATTGTGATACGGTAGGTCTATCCTTCACATACTGTTAGGATAGGTGTCGGTGGAGGGGGGGCGTGAAGTGAGGCTTGGTTAGGGTTAGCTGCGTGTCAAGTGGGATTTGGTAGAGAGGTAGTAGGCTGATTAATGGGAGTGTTGGTAGTTTATCTTGAGTGGAGGTGTCAGGATAGGGTGAAGTGATGTTGTTCTGAGGTGTTGTGGATAGTGTTATGGATTGTTAGGGTTGGGCCGAGATGTCTGTCAAATGTTAATTATGGTTAGGACGGGATTATGTTCAGAGGGTAGATATGGGTTTCTGATCCTCGAGGTTAGTAGACCGGTGGCGGGGCAGGGAGGAAGTGGCGTGGACTTACGTCTCGTGGTAGGGAGCCAGGATGGGGAGAGGCGGCTACTGTTTAGTCGTGTCGTAGTTAGTTAAAAGGGATTATCATAAGACAGTCTTTAATTATACGATGAAGAATGCAAATGGTGTGGAGAATATTGTATACAAAAAAATACGTAAGTAAAGAGAGTCATTGGTTGTTTCAAAGAAAAGCGGTGCTGGATTAATTTATGAGAGAAAAGAATGAAATTAATAAAATTAAAAACAACACCGGGGTTTTTTTCAAAACGGGTCAGTATTATGGTTGGTGTGAAGGCGGGGGGCTTCGTGACGGTTCGAGGTGAGATACATGCGTTATGTAAGTATTTAGAGTGTATAGCTATCGTCACTAGGTGGTTGCGTCAATATGCGTTAGTGTAGGTTATTATTATGTTTGCTGGATGGAGGTGTTGGTACGGTGGTAACGGGGTTGGAAGGTATTTTGGTAAGGTAGGTTGAGTAGATATTTGAGGTGGTGCGTAAGTAAAGTATGAGGGTAGCGTAGCTATCTATTTATAACTGATAATATAATCTCCTATATACGATAGTGAGGGTGAAGTATGATTGAAGTATATGATAAATGTTGATAGATGTTGATGTGTTAGATAAGAATATCTGTTATTATACTAGTCACCGATAGGAGAAAGAAGAGGAGGGAAGAGGAGAGGAGAGAAGACGGAGAGAGAGCATTGCACCCTTAGACAGTAACATATACGTACTGTGATCCGCTCGGACTGGCAGTGCTGATATATATACTAGGTTAATATATTTATAGCTGAAGTCTAGGGATTTGGTATAGTGTGGTGATGTGAGTTAGGTATGTTGCGAGTATAGGAGAGCGTTATATTAGAGGTGAGAGGTTTTATGGTGTCTGTATATATGATAGATTATGTGGTGGTAAGTCGATAGTGATGATTAGGCTAGTCAGTAGTGTGTTGGGTGTTAGTAGTGGGATTGAGTTGTAATGTATGATACTACGACGCATTATCGATGGGATCTTTATCTATATTATAGTGTTATATTGTTATAGGGGGTGCGGATATAGTAGGGCTTATGACTGCATGGGATGGTGGGGTAGGGATTTACTTAGTGATGATGTGGTGGGTTAGGTGTATTTGTCGTGTGTTGATGTGGTATGATGTAGTGTGGTGTTAGGTGTTATGTCTTAGTCTCGGTGGAGCGGGTGCAGTATATATGTATATTGGAGTTAGTAGGTTGCGTGTCTTTGATAGTTATGTAGTTCGTCTAGTGGATTAGTCGATGAGAGAGGCAGTTGGTCTTAGAGGCTCTGGTGGTATTACTTTGATATTTAGTATTCATTTAGTATGATGATGTGCGACTTGTGGTGATTTGTAATTTATATTATTTTATTATTATATATTATTTGTTTTATTATTATTATATATTATTCATTATTATAATTATTATTTATTCATTCATTAGTTATTGTGCAGTGATATAAATATTTTATAAGTTTCGATAAAATAATAACAATAATAATAATAATAATAAATAATAAATTAAAAATAATATAAATAAAATCAATATAAATATACTAACTGAATTGGGTAGACAAATTTTAACAGGCGATTAACGGCAATCCCGTTCCAAAACCTAGTTCGATAGCTTTACAAATCTCTTTGGTATTGCTTCCGACCATGATTGTTGACAGTTACCATAGGCACGGTGCAAGACTAGCGGAAAATGGATTCCAGCCTAGCTCTCCCGACCGTCTTTTATAGATTAGATAATCAATCAAAGAACCTACTACACCTGATACAAGTAGTGTTATTAAATGTGCTCCTTTATATTAGTACAAATCTATTGAGCTTTTCGCGTCTTATTAACCAGAGAAATTTTAAAATTTGCATTCAATTATTTATTTTCGATGAAAAAATAGTTTTAATTCTGTTTGATACATTAGATTCGCCTAATGAAGGAGAGCGGTCGGCTCCAGTCGATCCTATACAGCGAGTCTCCCCTCGGTTAATTATATATAGAGAGATACTTATATATATATAGTATTAATATATATATATATATTAACAGTAGTATTGATATCTATTAATTGTTGGGATCATATAATATTATATATAATTATATCATATATATATATATAGTATAATTATATATGGTATTTAACATTATATTAATACTGTAATATGATAATATTAGTAGAATGAATATATATATATATAGTATGATTATACTATAATGATCTTTTGATATATAGGTATAGAACAGGGGAGGACTCGTGTAGTAGGCAGCCGAATGGAGCGACACCGCTCCCTCCTTCATTGCCAGTAATTCTGAATATAACAATCTAAAAACATGTTTCAAAGTTATATCAGATAGTCTGAACTGCAATATTTTAAATATTGTCTTGTAATAACAACATAAACTCTCATATGATTTGTGCTAATAAATAAGACTCATGAAACACTGAAATTGTTAAAATCCAAAGCTTTTTTAATTCCTAAATTATAAAGCGGTCAGGAGAGCGAGTGAAATCATTTTCGCTCCAGTCTTGCACCTGTAGTAATGTCAAAATCATACGTCTGGCAGTGAAACCAGAAACAGGTTGTAAAATATACTAGTTAGGGGGCTTTCTAGCGTAATCGCCTGGTAAAGTTGTCGTACATTATTATATATCAATTATTTTAATTATTTATATTATTATTATGTATTTTATTATATATTATTTTATTAATTATTTTATTATTATTATCAGAATAAATAGGTCAATGAATAATCACAAACTACGCTATTAAATCAAAATAGATAAAATAATAATAGAAAATAATAATAATAATAATAATAAAAAATAATAATAATATAACACTAACACATAATAATAAATAATCAATGAATAAACATAATAATATATATAAATCAATAAATAATAACGAATTATACGAATAATCATACTAAATAAATATACTTATATATTATATATATATTTTATATACTATATTATATCTTATTGCTATTAAATTTGAATAACATTAACTATTTATATAGTATTATCGTCTGCTGCATATGAATTATGAAATTAAAATGAGTTATTGAAATTATTAAAAAAAACGGTGAATTTATTAAATATATGAAGAAATTTGTTATATACTATAGTATATAATATTTTATTATAGACCTCAAGTAACTTTTTACTGCTCGGTCCCCTCTCCTCTCTCTTCCTCTCTCTCTCTCTCTCTGCTCTTCTCTCTCTCTCTCTAGCTCTTTATGATGATATTCAATTAATTATTACTGAATATATATTATTCTTAGTAAATAGTGGTTACCACTACTATATACCTAATACTATAGAAAAAATATATATATATAAATATTATATTAATAAAATATATATGATATAGATATTATATATATGGAGTATATATTTTATATATGATTATATATATAAAACTATACTATAATATATATATAGGTTTTAAAAAACGGGTGTTAATTTTTTTTTTTTTTTAAAAAGGCACCTTTTTTTTTAAAACAAGTATTCATTTAGTTTTTTTTTAACTTAAACTTTTTAATTTTTTATAAAAGAGGATGTTTTATTCAATATACCAACGTAATACGCAGTAACCCCTTCTAGGTGCCTGAGACTAGCTTGGCACGCTCATCTAATAACGGGTTCTAATATATACCATGCTGTTATATATATAAGAACCATATATTTATGATATATTTAGGCCTACTCTTATTTAGATATTATATAATTATATTTATATATATAATATATTATTATTAGTAATGTTGTCGTCACTTAAAAATGGCCCACTTTTTAAAGTTTGGCATCCACTACTAAGACTCAATTTCTACATATATTAGTTTAATAAGTTCTAAGATTGACATGTGACCTAATGTATGTTACCCGCACATCAAAATTTATGTTTTGCTTAAAAATTGTAAAAACTATTAAAACTCGAATGAATAAAAAAAAAATAGCCCCACCTTTTTGCAAAAAGGGCTCCATGTGTACTGACAAAAGGGCCGCCCACCCTCTTTAAACTCTTACTGAGTTAATTTTTTGGTGATTTTTAGTTATTTCTGTTTGTATTTAATGTTTTGGACTTAAATTTAGGGCAGATTCTTCTTTCTGGTTTTTGTTGAAAATAAAATAAAAATAAAATAATAAGAATAAAAAGGGGATAATTTTCTCTCATTTTTTCAATCATCCACCAATATATGGTCAACCTGCATAACTCTATGGTGTGAGTTTATATTTTTTAAGTGTTTGTTAAGTTAGGTTCATCTTCGTTGATTTTAAGGTTTTTTGGGACTAAATTTTTAAGAATTATTGTATTATTTTACTGTTTTATTTTTTTTTTCTTATTATTCTTTAAATAAAAAAAAATAATAAAAATAAAATGAAGGTAAATTAAACTAAATGTAAATCGAAAAAAATCCGAAGTGGCCAACTGCTTATAACTCTCTATATAACTTAACTAAGTACTTACACCGGTATACTAATACAAGCAAAGTTAATAATAAAGGATGGCCCTTATCTGACATATCATTTATGAAAACGTGGGGCCCTTTTTACATAACAATAACTATTGTTTTTAGCCAAAATAACCTATAAGCAAGTACAAAAAATAAACAATTATAGCGATGTTTAAGTTTGATATATTATAACAACATAACAGGCCAATTTTCCTTCACAAAAAAAAAGTGGGCTCGCTTTCTTGTTTTCAGCTCTTATTCTTTGTGATAGGTCTTTTTAGTCAGCTTTTAGAGTTTTCTCTTTAGCGGACGATTTTTGAAATTTGGTGTGGGATTACCTTATGCATCGGTGAATAGCATAAAGTACTTCAATAATAAATATTATAATCTTAATAAATTCTTCTTAATGCAGTATAGACTGGAAAAGTACAAAATGAGCACTCACGATTGTCAAAAAGTAGGCAAATTTTTGAAAGGTTAAAAAAAAATTCTATAAATATCACAAAAAATCAAGTCTTAGAGATGGAATTTTATTTAAACAGGGGGGGGGGGGGGGGGGCGGGGGGTGCATACTCAAATGGGGAAATTAGGATCTCACCGTTCATAGCTTTAACGCCAGTTCATATTCAGTCTCACGACAAAAGTTTTACTTGCAAGCAGCACTCGAGATGGAACTGTACTTGTTCACGGCCTTACGAAGAGATAGCGAGTTTTTAATAGGATAATCTATTATTATTATTGTTGTTACTAGTTACCTTTTTTATTAAGTTGTGAAAAAAAGTTTCACTAGATATGGTTTTTAAATGAGATTTAAAATTTGAACTAAAGTTTTTGAAAAAAAAAATATCTTACCCAGTTCTCAAATTCTTTTTTTGTAGCAAATTCCAACCAAGGTTTTTGAACTTAAAATTATTAGTATAAAAAATATATATTTTCAATTTTTAATAAATCCAACAAATCATACGTTTTAAAAAAATATATAAATAAATAAATAAAAATGTTCAGTTTTCTTTATTTTTGAAGTTAGAAAAATGAATGAAAATTTGGAGAATACTTTTTTATCCTTGTGAAGTAAGTTACTAATTTTTTTTACTCCATATTTACAAGTGCTTTTTATAATGCCTTTATTTCAACAATATCCGACCAGTTAGGCAGAAATTATTACGTTGTAAAAAACATTTGGATATTATGTGTTCATAGTTTTATAATTATATATATTAAATATATATATATGTACAGAGATGCTCTGTTTTTAACAAGTACAAGCATCTCATATTCCCAGTTCAGGAGTTATATGATATATAATAATTTTCGAAATATGGATTACGTTACTAATATATATATATATATAGTATTAGTATTATATATATAATATACCTTTCCACGTAATGGGTATATCAGCATTAGTATACCTATACTATATACATAGAGGCTATTTTATATATATAATTATTAGATTATCTAGCGATATATTATACTATCGCGAGTGATTGTGGCAATAGCCATGGGGTGGGGATATGTGGGTGGTTTTAACCGCACGGAGAATAAAAATGTAAAATAAAGTCCTAATGCATGATAAGATACCTTGAAAATTAACTCATTGTTCTGTATTTATAGTATCTTCTTCCC
Source organism: Trachelipus rathkii (assembly GCA_015478945.1). Lineage (NCBI taxonomy): Eukaryota > Metazoa > Arthropoda > Malacostraca > Isopoda > Trachelipodidae > Trachelipus > Trachelipus rathkii. Next base: position 17,574 of record JABUQX010033505.1, read on the forward strand.
TAAAAACCATATTTTCCAATGTGGCCATATATATATTTTACATACACTTACTACTACTAATAATAAATAATAATAAATGTAAAGAAATAATCAATTTAAAGTTTCTGTATTTTTTTTGCAAAATATAATAATTGCTGGTCATAACCCATTATATAGATATATTAAGTGAATATATATAATAGTATTATTACTATACATATATATATGAGTTATATATAGTTATATATACATTAATTTATATATACTATATATACGATATATTATATATTATATAGTATGATATTATTATAGTTATAATAGTTATATATTAGATATAATATATATATATATAATATATATAAAAGTTTGTAAATGTCGTTTGTGTGTTCATTTTGGGGCAGCTGTGATTTTCCTGTAATTGATCTTATATTCTTAAATAAAATGCTTCAAATAACTGTAATTGTATATGCTCATTTGTGTATATTTCCGTCTTCGTTATCGTATCATTGTCTAATTTAATATGAATAAAAAATAATAGATAATAATAATAATATAATAAAATAATAAATCAATTTATATAAATAAGTTACATTACTACTGTAAAGTTGAATCTCATTTAAATGTGTGTAGTTATTAAGTGTTTTTTTTTTTTTATTTAAATAGGTAGTTTTTTGTTTATTTTTGTAAAAAAATACAATCAAAAAAATAAAAGAAGTGCCGATATGGCATATATATTATATATAATATATAATATATATTTACATAATATATAGTATAATAGATATATATATAATAATAATATTAGTATATATATATATATATATATTAATTATAGTATATATGTTATTATTATTATATATAAGAGGTAATGATTATTATATATAAATATATATATATATTAGTATTATAAATTTATAATATTAATATATATATATAATTAATATATTATATATATACTTTTCATAATAGTAGAAAATGGTTTTTTGTCTTATGAAGTATTGAAAATTTTAATTTTTATAATCAGTTGATATTAATTTGTGTTTTTAGAGAAAGAATCAAAGTTAAAACAATTATGCTTAATGAACTGAACTTATCATGTCTTCAGAAAATCATTTATATTAATTCTTAATAATTAAGTATTTTAATTAGGCTATAATACATTTTTTATCGAAAATATAAAAAACCATATTTTTCAAAGGTATTTGATTATTCTTAATACCAATTAATAAATTTTAATTCACTTTATTTGATTTGTTAATTACTTCGTCGTAAATTACAGTGGATTCGGTTATTAGTGGTGATAAAAAGTAATTAAAAATTTTTTTTTTTCTTTCATTATTGTTTATTAAATTAGTTAATTGATTTTATTAGTTAATAGCTACTAAATTATTTTAGGTAGCAATTTCTTGGTCAAAGAAAATTGCACATATTTGTGTTTGATTCTAATTTGTCCATAGTTGTTGCGCGAGTTTTCACTCCGTTCTAACTCTATTTAAAACGCAACCGGCAAATTTGGATATGAATGGTCAAACACGATATCAGCGATTAACTATCCTTGAGTACTTGGAGAAAAAACATGGAATCTAAGTATCATGATAACAATAACGAGTCATAATACTAATATATCCCTTTTAAAAATAAATATTATTATATTTAATGTTTTAAATTTGATGCTTTCATCATAGTTATATCACATAAGAAACTATTGTTATTTGTCCTAGAAAAGGACTTATTATCCGAAACGTCCTCCGAAAAAATTGCTCTGCTCAGTTACTGTAGTGTTTAGTCAGTCTAAATGCAAATGACTCAAACGGAAAACATTGATATAACACTACTTATACTGGACCAATTAACCTGAGAACTTGCTATCAAATTTATCATTATAACGTTATTTACATTACAACCCTGCAAATTGGAAATTTCCATTTAACTGAAATTATCTCCAGAGATAGTTTACGTGCTAAATGTTTTGGTGATTTTTTGGCGACTGCCACCACCTCCCTATTTAAAATATCACTTTAAAATCAAAGAATTTACATATATAACTCCCCACAACAACTTCGAACAATAATTTTGACTATTGGAGATCGGAAATTATTCAAATAATATATAGTATATATACATAATATATAATATTATATTATTAATATATATAATATTTAAAAATATATTAATAATATATATATGATATATATATATATATATTATATAATATATATCTCGAATAACAAATAATTATAATTTAATTAAGAAAAAATTATCCACTTTGATAATAGAGCATTTGATTTTATTAATATAAATCAATATATATACACTATATATAACTAATATAAATGCCTGATAGGGATAGTATATATTATAAGATTATTATATATATTTTATATATATATTAATATTAGTATAATATATAATAATATAATTATTAATATACATATAGAATTATATTATAATATAATATATAATTATATCAAGTGGCGTAAACTAAAGAATTCATAGAAGCCGCCCCCAAATGGATAAATGGGAGAGCCCCTTGAGACCATATAAATAGATATAATGTATATAATTATTAATAATATATATATATAATCTATATATATAAGGTATTATTAATTTATATATATATTATAATAAATATATATATTAATATATATAATTATTCTCATATAATAATATATATACATATAAGTATATATATTATACTTATAGACTTGTAAATATTATATATAAATATCTTATCAATATATAAATAATTATGATATTATATAATATAAAATAACCAATGATCCTCGGAAGACTAGATGATGTTGAATGAAGAGTGAGCTATATGTTCACGATATCAAAGATGCGTTCATACCGGATGCTGCACTTGTAAGTATATCTCATCTGGTGCATGAACACCTCCTGCCTCCAGACGCCACAAATATTGGTATCTATATATATCATATATATATATGTTTATCACTTATTTTGTGATATTTAGGAATTAGTGACCTAATATATAGGTATATATTTAAATATATATATATAATAATGTATACTTTTAATATGTTTATAATCACATATTATATATGAGTAGTATATTAATTATATATATAGTTAATAAGCTATTTATAAATTTATTAATATATAATCCTTATTTGGGTTATCAGGTAAAGTATTTACATTGATTGAGTGTGAGTCCTAAAGAAATTGCTAAATCGGTAATAAATAAATAAGATGAAAAATAAAGTATGTGTTTTGTGACGTATGGTCCAATCTGAGGAGAACGTTGAAGAGAGCTACGATTTTTGGGATATATCTTTGAATGATGCTCTGGATGTGGTGTAGAGTAGGAGCTTCAGATTGATAGTTTTGGGGAACCTGAATGGTTGGATAGGTGATCAAAAAAAGGGATGTGAATACAGGTGGTTTTGGGTGGCGGGAAAAAATGAAGAAGAGAGTTAGGATAAGCAAAGAAAATGAAAGACGAAAATGAAAATGAAAAGCTGTAAGTAATACTTTCTTTAAACACAAAGTATCCATAAATCGTAGAGTTGGTGTAGGTAAGGATGGTATCGAAGTGAAAAAGTATAATTGATTTAGTGTTGTGAAGAAGGAGTTGTTATTGAAGTATGTGTTGATTGTTAAAACAGTGAGGGGGTTAGGATTTGGATTATCGAATCATTATGTGTGTTTTATGTAAGTTTAAGTTAGTGGGGCTTTGGATGGAGAGGAAAGTTTTCCACATGAAGAAGATGAACATAACACTTGATGAGTTAAGTTATCTAGGATAATATAAGAAGAAAGTAGTGTAAAAGAGTTTGCAAAAAAAAACGTTGAATGTGAACAAGTGATACTGAGCAAATCTGAGGCAAATCGTATAAGGAAAGTCATATGAGTAGGTAGTGCAAAGAATTTTGGAGTGGTGATAAAGTAGGAAGTTAGAAGTTTAACGCGAGTGGTGAAATGAAGAGTTTATGAAAAGGTAATAAAGGTAAAAAAAGAAGCCAGTGGTGAATGCTACTAACAACTTTTATCTATATATGAGTAGAAGATTCAAAGAAGGTTATGCTGTGAATATAAATAGATACAGAGGAAAAAAAGAAAATACTAAAAGGTGTAATACGTAAGAAAAAACAAGAGGTAAATGAATAGTTTTTGGAAGCAGGATGAATGAGGACATACACAATGAAATAGGAAGCTCTTCTGGAGGATATAGTTCCGAGAGTTAAGAATGAGAATAAAAGGGAATCTGCTTAAATAAATGAATGAGGGGATGGTGCTTTTGTACTCGATGAAAATGGATTGAGGGGAGTGTCGGAAAGAACACTTCGAAAACAATCGAGCACAATACATCTAATCAGAAAATGATTAAGGTGTAAATGAATGTGTGAACTTCCTGAAAGTCTTATAGGAAGTAACCTCAAGCGTTTGTGGGAGCTGATCTTTGAATACATATTTTTAAGCATCAGCTATGTGTGTCAATGCATTAAGGTAATGGGTAGACGTGAGAAAGTTGACAGCAATGGTAAATCTGGCAAGTATAAATATAAATTACAGTTGAAATGATCAAAGAAGCGAGCGAACACCATTGAGATGGTGATCTTGTAGATTTGGATTTGGAAGTTTGTAACAAACGTTTATGGAGGGTATACAGTCCCAAGGGATTAGAGGAGAGCGGTAATAGTACCCCTGTGTAAAAGGGTAAAGGAGAATATAGGGAACTGTAGGAACTATATAAGGGAATAAAGTTTAATTGAGTGTTGTGGGGAAGTATTTATGCTGGAATTTGGTCGAAAGATGCGTCGATGACTGAGGGACTGATTGTGAAAAGCAAGGTGCGTTTAGAGTGGTAGAGCGATGTGTGGATCAAAAAATCTTTACATTGAAACAAATAATTGAGAGAAAATGAGGGAGAAAAAGAATAAATTGTAATTTAGTTTTAATGGATTTGCAAACAGGCTGTATGATATGATTATTAGGAACGTCTTAATGGCAGGTATTGTGATATATGGTGTTGTGGTAGGCTTCTGAATGGAATACAACACTATGTATGACGATAGTCTAGGAAGGTAGTCTGATATTAGTGTGTGTCAAATGAGTGATTGTTAGGATTAATAGCGGAGTAAGGGACGAGGGATGTGTTGTCTCCTGGTTATTCAATTTTTATCTGGAGGGGGTTATGAAGAATTCGAGGTGGGGATGAGAAATGTGTTAGAATGATGGAGAAATGAGATGAGTGGAGGTGCCCTACCTATTGTATGCGGATGATTTCGTTCTGGTGGCGAGTCTGAAGAGAGTTTGTGATGGAGTTAGTAGAATGCTAAAGGATGTATTGAAAGTAACGTAAAGATAAGAGTAAGGTGTTTTTATTTGGTGTGCAATGAGAGACATCCTCCAGTGTGAAATTTAGTGTTCGTTAGATGATCTGGAGCAAGATGTCTGAGTTTAAATATTTAAGGGATGTGTTAGACGAAGAAGGAAAACGATGATGCGAGTGTAGTCAGGAAAGTGTGAATGCAGAAGGTGCTGGTGCAATTAAATCGTTGGTGAAGTGTAAAGGGACTAAGTCTTGATTGCAATAGGTATTACATGAGGTATGTTGTTACCATTGTTATTGTATGGGAAGTGACACTATGGTCTGGAATAAGAAGTAAGATCTAAAGTTAAATGTGTTCAGATTGACAAATCTTCAGGGGCATGCTAGGTGTGAAAAGAATTAATAAAGGAGGAATGAACGTATCAGAGAGTGGTGTGGTGTGAAAAAGGGGTAAATGGAGAATAAATGAAAGTATTGATTGAGATGTTTGTCATGTGGAAAGGAATGAAATGAAAGTCGGTTTGTTAATCTGATGTATAGCGGTGAGGAGTGTGTTGGGAACCGACCGCTGGGAGACGAAGAGAAAGTGGATTGAGTCGGTGACGAATGTCTGAAGGAGAGAAATGTGAGTCTTGCAGAGGCGAGAATAAAGTGCATGATATGAAGAGAATGGCGGGGTTTTGTATGGGGGCATGGTGGCCCACCGCCAGGGGATGAACCTCTTACATTGACTGATTATTACCAATAGTGAGCGGTCCGTCGCGGTCCTATGTGCCCTAGGGGTGGATTTTCTGTCTGTGACGACCTCTCACTATTAATGGTACAGAGGGGGGTAAGCTGGGCTTTCTTTTCGACGTTTGAGTTCATGTTCTCCTACTGCTTTTCTTTCCCGATGCTTTGTACCAGCACCTTTACCCCCATCTTGGGGCCAAAAGAGGAAGGTGAAAAAAGAAGAAAATGAAATATATAGTATATAAATATAGTATATAATATATATATATATATATATATATATATATATATATCATATATAATATATTATATATAATAATATATATTAATATATAATATTATATTATATATATATATACTACTGATGGGTATAATAATATATATAGATAATATATATATATACTGACCTATAGGCATTATATCGAGTAGTACTAAAAATAATATATACCTTTTTATGGGTGAACAATTAGATATTGCATAAAAAATCATGACATTTTGAAACAAGTACAGTTAAATAATGAGTAATAAAATGTTCTTAAAAACGGGAAAAACATGTATTCGAAGACTTTTCAACTTTTTTGTATATAAAATTTTAAATCACACTTGCCTTAGAACATCTTTTACATTCTGTTCATCTATTACTAAACTAATTTTTACCATGTAGATATCTAGTTTCCCGGTGCCTTGTTATACGACATGCTCACAGGAGCAGTAAGTTCATTAATTAATAAATTTAACTATATCATATTGTTTGATTTAGTTAATATAAAAATATTTATATATATATATCATAGAGACATTAATATATAAACTCACTAGAACTATATAAAAGAGATCTCTAACAACTATTCAATAAAAATATATATATAATAAAAAAAAAATATAATATTTATAACCCTATAATATTAAATACTGTACGTATTATATAGTAAATAAATAAATCATTATTTACTAATAGTATACTATATATATATATTATATATATATAGTAATATATATAAGATAAACGATTCATATAAATTATGGAAATATATAATTAATATATTTAATCTTTTTTGAGAACAGAAAATAGATAATTAAAAGTCATAAGCAAATAAAATAGTTTGAATTTTATATAATATAAAATTAATGAGTTGAATCAACAAAACAATTAATTTAAGATATCTTTGAACAAGTATAAGAAGCAACGATTAGATGAGATATTTTGAATAGACGATAGACTATATGGAACAAGTAAGACAGAATAAAATTTGAAGAGAGTAGCACAATGTTATTATGTAATATAGAGTAAGATTAGCCATAAGAGAGAGTAATAAATAACACACAAACACCTCACAGAAGAGATAAATATATATATCAAGTACAGACGAGATATAAGATAAATAGATAAGAGAGAAGAGAGAGAATAATATAATAGTAAAAAAGTATATAAGACGTAAATAGTAGTAAATATATGAAGGGTAATAACGAATGAAGTGATAACCTATCTTACCTGAGTATAAATAGATAGTATAATAATTAAAATTAATATTATAGTTATAACTATATATAATAAAAAAATTAATTTCGATTTTTTTATTGTGAACTTTCTGTTAAAAAACTAAAATTGAATTTATATATTAAATATATTAAAAACAAATACATTGAATATAATATGATTAAAACCTCTCACGAAACCCCAATCCCCCACCTTCATTTGTTTCCCGTTTTTTTTTTTTGATTGCTAGCAAAGCGTCTTCCGAATCTTTCCCCATTTTCCCAACGATATCTCAAAAGCCTAGTGTATTGAGAGAACTCCCCCAATTTTAGGATACCATCTCCCAAACCCCCCTGTGTCTCTATTACACTAACGCCCGCCAAACTTTCGAACCCATGAGCGACACTTTTTCTCAACAAGCACATCTCAGTATTTTATTCTAATCAAGACCCTGCGCTCTCCTCTGTAGGGATATTCACAACAAACTGTTTATAATACAAATACCTTTGTCTAAGTTCAAAACGGTAGCCATAATTCCTCAAGTTACTTCTCTCCCTTTGGCTTTTTGCTTAGCATTTGGTAATTTATTGCTTCTTTCAGGAAAAGTTCATTTTGGCTAGGTTTCGGAAAACATTTATGCTGAATGGAATATCGTTTTTTTTGGCTGTACGGCCTTTTGGGCCTAATCGTTTTGTTGGCGATATATAGGCTAAGACTAGCATTCTGGTTTGCTCCGTGTTTTCGTGGGGCCTAATACTGAAATGAATAGGTGTTGTGATGTCTTTTTTTAGTTAATTATATAATTAGATATAATTTCTTTTTGAACCGCGAATGAATAGGGTTGTGAAAGATTTTTTATATATTCTATTTTATATATTATTAATTCATTTCAAGCGCATTAATATTGGAGTGCGCAACATACACAAAAAAAAAATAAAAAAAATAAAAAACAGAAAGATGTATTTAGACTTATACGAGAAAAGGCTGTTATCTGAGAAAAGTCCCTCTTTTTTATAATATAATGTATCTATTTATATTATATTCAAGTTTTAATCATTTCGGGAGATGATACTAATGTCAAAGTGAAGCACTAATTTATTATTAAATTAATATTTTTTGATCCAAAAAGAATTAATTAAGTATGTATTTTAATTAATTTATTATTCCCCTTTACCTTAATTTTGAGGTTTAGCTATTGTTCCGGGGAAAAAAGCCTTTTCTTTGGTCAAATAATGTATATATTTAAGACATGTTATATATAAAAATACAATATTTATTATTCGCATTTGAAAATCAACATTTCAAATAAGTCTATAATTATCAATAATATAGTATGATATAAACTTCGGAATAAAGAAGTATTAGAATGGAAAAGGATCCCTTTTAACGTTCATCATGCTGAACTTTAAAATATTATTTTTTATTGCTATCCTATTATTATTATTATCCTATTTATATGAATTACCGAGATTACTTTTTATATTATCACATTTTAACTGAACGCGAAGGAGCTGTAATTCTAGAAAGTATCTTTAAATTATTAGATTTAATTATTAATGTGATGTTTTGTTCGGATAGTTTATTGTACTTTCATTAGCCTAGATAATTATTATTTTATATTACTATATTATTTATTATTAACTACCACACCACTAGTATGAGTTTTAGACATGCTTTGACGAATGGATTTTTTTAAAAGTAAATTATTATATTAATTCTATTTAGAGTGGACTGAATCATTTGTAAGAGATTTTAGTTAAAATATAGTTTTTAAGATTCGCAGTGTTATTGATTATCATCTCAAAATAACCTAAAAAGTTTATTTAAAGAGTTGAGAATTCACGTATGAAAGTCGTCACAACTGCATCCACAGCACGATGGTTTTCCTAATAATTTATCATGTAACAAAACTTACCTAAATATAAGGATAAATATTCACAAAAAATTTATGTGGTCTGTTCTTACATTTAATAATTTGCTGTATTACGGTGTTTTGCTTTATCATTATATTTATATTTTTATATTTATTTATTAATGTTTGAACGCTCACAATCCTTGAAAACCATTATAATGATATCGATTAATTACCTTCGGAAGAAAGTCGCAGGCCTACCATACAGGAGATATCCATTTATTTTTTTTGGAGACAGAAAATTTTTTTAATTTAAATGCAAATAAGGTATTTTTTTTATAATATTGTATTTTTTCTATAAGTTTTCAGGAGTAAAATTTTATTATAATGTATATTCCTGCCAAATCAAATTTATGATCATTTTTGGTAGTCTTCTCAAGACACTATTGCAGATATATATTTTAATATTGTATTTTCTAAAAATTTTCTATGAGAAAATTATTATTTATGAATGGTATTTTTTATATATCAATTATATTTATGCTTTAAAATTATTCTTTTATTCTTTGAAGATGAAACTTTAAATACCAGTATTATTCTCTATAATTCTTCAAGTGAAAGGTTTATGAAAGGGGATGAAGATATATCCAGATTAATGAAGCCATATTTGTATTTTAGGATCGTAACGATCTTTTTATTTGAATAATACTATTTTTCTATTCAACTTTCTCATCATTCCCCTCCCCCCCCAACCTCTTACATTCATCTCTTCGATGAGCTGATCTCTTTCTTTCTTCTAAACTGACAAGCTAAAATTTAAGTTTATTCATTCATTATCAAAAAGTCAATAGAACGAATGTCTTCCGTTGAAAATAAACCAGTTTCAATGACTGTCCCAAGAAATTTCTTGTTTTTAAGAGAAATTATAAATCAGATTGTAACCAGCAATCGCCATCATTTTTGTAAAATATATACACCTCTTTTTAAGGATATCTATCCTTCATCATGTATAAAGTGAGTAGGGTGTGATGAAGATAACTAATTAGAGTAAGAATTCTAAGCTTGATGTTTCATAGGAGGTGAAATAGGCTGATATACACGTATAAAGATACATTCAGTGGGAATAAACAGCGTTATTTTCAGACCGGCACGTAATGAATATGATACTCATGAGTTATATGTAATTTAGGTTCATATAATCAAGTAGTTATTAAAAAAAAGACCGGTTAATATTTGTTCCTCAATTAGTTTTAATGTAATATTATTATAAACAACGTAATTACAGGGCTAAGATATTTATTGGTCCTCGATTGTTATTAAGTTAAATTTTATATATTCTGAAAAGGAGGACAAATAGTAGTAACGTGACTCGTATAACTGATCCATAAATCCCGGCTAATCGGTCATTAACAGGTAGTATTCTGTTCATAACCCAGTAAAGAATAATTTTAATATTTTGGGAAATTTTTATTTAGTTTGATTACAAACAAGTTTTTTTAACACAGTGTTATAAAGGCCCGTCCATTATTGGTTCCTCCACGCTTCTCTATGTAATATTGTTCTTTTTTGTATCCTCTTCTTATAAATTTATCGTTAGTAAATTTAGAGGTTTTTTTAATATTTTTAATATTTTTTTGAGATACCTTGTATATATTCTCTGTCTAAATTTTATTAATATATATCAACCCTCTATATTCAATAAGATTTGAAAAAAATATTCGATGTGTTTTAGGAATAAGCATATGAATGTAGATGTCAAAATTGGTAGTACTTATAAATTTATGGCTGCTTGAAAATCATATATCCCCATGATCCAACTGTAATATTTGTAAGAATATATATATAGTTTTTTGCAACTGATGCCTATTAATTTTTTGAGTTTTATGAAAACCTTATGTATATTTCTACTATTATAAAATTTTTTTTGTCTATTATTTGGAAATTTCATTTTTTTATATTGTACTTTAAGGAAACTAATTAGCAGATTGAAAATAAATTAATTATCGGAAAGATTGTTCGGTTGTTTTTGCGGCAATCTAATCCCCAAAGGAATCATTAGCATCTTATTCCCACCAAAGAAAGTTTGGAGAGTGTGATCCTCTCTACCTGAGTTAGCCGTCAAGAAAGTTTTTGAAAGATCTCGCAAAGAAACAACCTCCGATTGCTAGTTGAAGCCGCAGGAACAATTAGCACAACATAGTTTTACTTATAAAACTCACGTTTCCAAAAGTATAAAATATTAATGGCAAATTTTTTATCTTGAGTTTCTAAAAACTTAAAATTTTTAATTCACCCCATTTGAATATCTTGAATTATAATTAGAAATAATAAATAGCCACTACTTTAAAGTAAAAATAAAATAAATCATTGTTACCATTAATATATATTTTTTGTACCATTAACAAATTAAATAACCACTAATACTACGGATGTGGTATCAAACTACCAGCCAATCGGAAATGGCACACAACATAAATGGGTGGAACAAGCCCCAAATTCAGCTCAACATCCAGCTCAAAATCCTTCCCAAAGTCAGCGCCCCAATCTACGCCTCAGCCTATAAGCCACCATTACCCAAGTCCACGAGGCCTGAGTTGCTTCTCGACGGTGGCAGATTCAACGGTAAATGGACTGGTTCCCTTCTTCTAAATACTTGGGAGATAAAATGTTAGAGATAACATTCAAACTCAAGCATTGTCTCTGAAAACATACCAAGTTGCCCAAAGCGTTATGAATCAAGTAGTAATGAAAATCCTGATTCTGAATATGAGGCAATTTCTGAACGCCGAACGAACTCTTCAATTCCAACCCTTGAGTTCATGCCATATAAAAGCTTCTGATTTTTCCGGACAAACCCCTTTCTTCTCTTGACTATGTTACGCATAAGAAACTTCAAGTGGGCCGAGAACCGTTTACACCTTTATGTTTTTCTATGAAGCTCTCTCCTTGCAAGAATATAGCAAGAACTCTATGATAACTCACTTTCCCCACTTGCGTTGACGCTTTCAAACCAAAAACGAAAAAACTCACATCCAGCCCACTCTTTTTTACAATATTGGCGCTCTGTTACCTGAAAAACCTGATATTTATCGCCGAGATTTTCAAAAACACTCTTACAACCCAACCCTGGACATCTATGACCAATCCAAAGAAGTTTTGCCAAAGGCTCCGAAGGCAGCTCAAATAATCCAATCATAAATGTTGTCCCTCAACTCAATATTCATCTCTCGCAAAAAAAGCTGCTTCCAGTGTCACTCACTCCAAACCTCAACATTTTTCCCCTCACGTCCACAATTTACAACAAACCCCCAAAGCCTATACAAAGAAGACTTCCAACAATTATGCAAAGCCGCAGGCCCCCTGTCAACAACCTAGACAAATCCACCCCGCATAAACGACCAAAATTGCTATCATTGAGCGAGCTGCAAGCTCACTATAATATATTCCACCTCCTATGTCTTCTTGAACACCGTACTATGCCCGAAAATTGTTCTGAAAAACCATAACGTAGACGGTCGAAAACCAACTGCAGATACTCAAATGGAATCCAAATAACACAAATATTCCACTGAAGCTTTTTTTTATAATTGGCTCAGATTAAATCAAAAATAAATACAATAAAGTGATGAACTGTAGATATATTATCGAAAACTTTCAAAGATGACAACACGAGAACCAAATCGACAACTACCAGCAAAACCGAATCAAAATCATGTATGTCTGCATGGAAAAAAAAGCAACCTCAATATGCTCCGAATGTGCAAGAGCCCAACCCACCTCATACGACGAAGAAGCCCCAGATGACCAATATGATCGCTAACCAACAGTCTTATGTATTATATGATATATATAAATTAATATACCACAGATGTACCAAGATGGCAACAATTTATTGCTTCCAAATAATGAGAGGTAGGCAAGTTTGAGAAGAAACCCCCCCTGTTGAATAGAGATCCAATCCTAACACATGCAGATTGTATTAATATGTTTCACTAAGTCATAAGTGTGATAAAATCGAAACCTCGACAATGCTGTCTCTCTTAGCCTCAAAATCACATCAACCACATAACTAGGATGGTGCAAATGTCTCTATCTCTTAAATTTTTCAGAGCTCTAGTAATCCTGCCAGATGATATTATCCTTTAGCCGTTCCAGAGATGTACCAGATGCAGAATGTCGTAGGATCTGTATTTTTGTAAACAATAATTTAAATAAATATCATAAAAGACTTTCTTTCTAGAGGTTCTCTTGCTCAAACATCTCATCACTTAAACTAAGTCAGTTTTATAAACCCTACTTTTGTCCCATTAGCCAAAGAGGGAATAATAACATTTATAACCACCATTTTATTCTTTAATCGAATATTCTTAAATTACAATAATCAATATATTCTTTTAATATTAATAATAATTTTAAAATGAGGTAGTAAATACCTTATGGAATAGAACCTGTCAACGTAGAACTTACGAAAATGAAAATCCAACTCAGAGCTCTGCCACACCTCTCCTAGGTAACCCTATTCACCCGTTTAGTAATAATACTAGGATTGATAGAACCTCTTATCATAACGAGACACAATATCCACACTAAGCAGTAGAAATATGCATGACAAGTCTGAGTACGATTCCATTTAGCACAAATGCCATGCATATAATAAGGGAAGAATGAGCGAAAGTAATGACAGTCGTAAAAATTGATAGATGTTGCATAATCATCGAGCCAGATGAGCATCAGAAGGAACATATAGAGATGAGAAAAATTTGTGATAAATAATAGACACAAGAGAAATGCGAAGTTAAGAACAGCAAATGGCGCTAAGGTCATGACCCACTAGCACTCTTCGGCAATTGCTATTGGTATGGACATATCTCCAATAAACAGTTTGGAATGGTGATATGAAGTACAGAAAAAGCGCACTTCACCCCTACAACGGTAATAAGATATTATTCATATATTATATTCAAAATAATAATAATAATCTACAAGCAACACACTAGAAAAGATAATAGTACTCCAATTACTATTAGATAGGATTTAAATATGAAATGAAAATTGCAAATTGAGTCAAAATTTTAAACCCTTTCAGCATAGGTTTCAAAACTCTTCACTCTTACTCTGTTATTTATTTATCTCATTACCCAATTTAAAGAAATTCCACAAATTCTTTCGCTTGTTTTGAAAAAACAGAATCTCTTCCCCCACCATTAATGCACCTAATAAAGATATTTCTCCCTTTTACCTTCTAACCAACTTGACTATTCACATATATAACGAGAACTCTCTCACGAGCACCTCCCCTACACCATCTCGCTTCAAAAAGACTCCTCAATACCATTTTTAAATTTAAGTAGGCATTGTTTTCAGACGCTTATAGACTACTCATCACTCATTGATTTTCTGTGCAAATAGTTTACACGCTCAGAAACCATCATTGTGATAAATTTACAGCCTCAAACCCTCCATTTTAGTTTCCATCTCATTGAAATTTTCACACTTCTAAATCAAATATGAGCTCTCTCCTCACTCCTCAAGTTAGCAATTAAATTCTCCTCTTCACTAATAATAGCGGTTTCCATTTAACAAAACTCATCAACCGATACCATTATAAGATCACATTTAAGAGGAAAAAGAATCGATCCACACACCTCCACAGAACAAAAATTTTAAATCTCATCACCAACCCCTTTTCTCAACACCTGATTTTTCAAATCCTTCTACTCAAACCACACCTGAAATAAACTCTCTAATATCACTCTATCTCAAACCAAATCACTTTCTTTTTCAAATTCAAGCTCTAAACACAGTAGTTCTCAAAGCAATATCCCACCGAAGCTAACTTTGTCTTCATCGTTTGCAAACAATACAAACATAATCAAAGATGAAAAAGCAACATATCATTCTTTAATAGGACCAGCCTATTTTCTTGATACTAATATATCTTTTGACGATTATACATTAAACAATAAACGCTTTCTCTTAGACTCCGGATCAAATTCAAGCCTTTCAAAAAAATCTCTTATAGTAGAATTAGAAACGAAATTTGTGGAATAAAGATACCGCTAGTAAAAACTCCTATAACTTTGAAATCGATTACCGGGGATAATTTTAATCAAATAGGTACTACCCTTTTGCACATACACATTAAAAACATAGTGGTACCTAATAAATTCTTATTGGTCATAGGACCGACCCCTGTGTGGCTTCAAAGCCGATTTACTTTTAGGGACTAATTTTTTAACTCAACCACAGATTAGATTTGAAGTTCACAACAACACTATCTCCATTATGTCTAATACAGCTTACATCTCTATGCCTCTCATTCCTATATATATCCCCAACGCCATAGCCTCTCCTAAACTCAAGTAAATCAAACAACACTTCCTGCCTCTCTACCCAAACAGATCACAAACTTTTAGCAAAGATTATGATCTAGACACGATAACTTAACATATAAACTAACTATCATCATAATGTCACAACAGAAACCAATACATCTAAACACCACTCTTACTGTTAAAATGCGCTCTCACTTAGTCACATAGCCCCCTCCCACCCTGACCGTCTCATTTTGACTTCCGGAATAAGTCATTTCACCCCATACAATTGGTATATATTTATTGGTCAAGTGTTGATAGACACGGTGAAACCAGGGTCAAGTCTCTTAGATATTATAAAATATTGTCTGCACGCGTCAAACAGCACACCTTACAATCAAACTCCTTTTGACAAACTGCAAACCCTCTTTTTATCCAGACTGATACCTATCCCTGGAAAAACTTCGCATATTAATCTCGCTTCCTCGTCTAAAGGTTTAACCCCGTCCCAACCTCGTAAAACATATAAAGAAATCGATCAAAAGTCTTTTAAAAAATGAAATAGAGTTAGTGTCGCAAGCGCTTACGAAAACCGAATCAACTGAAAACTTGTATGATACCTTCTCTAATGTCCTATATAAGACACATCATACAGCTTAGAGGATGATTGAGGTGCCCTATCTGTCCCTTAATGAAATTCAAAGAGTGACCCTCAAGATACGCTCACAAAGGTACTGTACAGGCACACCCCATACAGACTGCCATCATAAAAACCGCTACGTAAAAAACTAGAGAATGGGTGCAAAGATCTCTATACGCAAGGCTAACATAAGACCCATTTACAGCGAACACCGACCTCTCCTAAATCATTCCAAAAGTAAAGACCGACGGCAAGATTAACGACTATAGACTACTGAATTCGCATACCCTTTAACCAGATTCCCCTTTGCCCATTGCAATAATAATATCATTAAGCTCTTTGGGAACAGCTCCATCTTTACCTCCCTTGACCTTAAACAGGCTATTAGTTACACGCGATGAAAATTTTTTTTTTTTTTTTTTTATTATTTTTTTTTTATTTTGTTGAGAAAGAAACTCAGCCGCTCCTTGCATTTCGAACTACTAGAGGCAGTATTGTACAAGCCCGTTTTGAATTTTGATAGGACAACTGCACAAGTGCTTTAACAAGCTTAATGGAGTAATGTTACAATCCATCTCTTAGGAACGAACGGCCTGCAGAGTTATTCCTCGACACGTTCTTAATATCTAGGAACATTTCTCTATAGAAAACCCATCTTGAAAAACATAAAAGAGAGCTTTGATGCCATTTCGAAAAAACAGGCAAAAAATGAAAGCTTTCGAAAGTGTAAATTTTTAAGAACCTCTCTACTTTTTCTCGGTTTTTAAAATATCCCCAAAATGGTAATTATACCCAGATATCCCATAAAGCTTAAGAACTCTTACAATCTTTCAAACCGCCCACCAACGTCTCAGAGAACGCTCAGTTTAGCTAGCTTCTAATTATTTATTCTTCATCTTCTTGGAACAAATTCTTACAGAAACTAATTAAGCAATTACACACCTGTCAAAAAGCAACCACTTTTTTCTGGTCCCGAACAAAGCTGAGCTTTGAAATACTAAAAAACAATTATTGTACATGGAAGCCACAGTTGTGTTAACCCAGAACTATACCAAAACCCTTATCCATCAACACGGACGCCATCAATATTGCTCTGGACTGTTTTATTCCAATTAGTATGAAAACATAAGAAAAATCACCCCTCTACCTTTTATATCTCAAGATTCTCTATCAAAGGCGGAAACAAACTATCACAAACTCTCGAGTTGGATAGCTTTATAGCTATAGTTATTTTTGCCTTCGGAAATATCAAGAAATACGATTTTCGATCTACAGGTAAACAATTATTACCGACACTCAAACATCTGATACATCTTTAATCGACTAAAGCAGCTTTCTGAGGAGACTCGAGCGTGGAATCATCTTCACATCCAACATTTTAACGCCTTAATCTATATATACCCACAGATTGTCTTAAATAAGGACAAGTTAAAACTGTGTATCCAGATTATTTAAGCCAGAACCCCTCCTCCTCTAACATACACTCTCGCTCAAAACACAGTTCTGCCAAAAACAGACTTTCATCTAACAAAAAAGAAAAACTTTGTGAAAGAACAAAAGGCCTGCAATCAGGTTAAAGGATCTCTTATGAGCATCTTTGGCGAAACCTTAATCTCACATTAACAAACCTCCTCCCAGCATCAAGACACACTTTGCTCGACACTTTTCCACATGTCTTATTTGACGATATCATTGCATAATGCAACCACGGGATGTGCACAAATTCTTAGCTACATTGGCCCGAGATTCAAGAATACATTATTCTAATCAATAACGTTCAAACCATGACTCCTACACCACTCTGTGACATTGGATTGCATCGAGAAGAGAACAGTGTATAGAATTCAGAGAAAATACATATTTCTAAACCGTATACTCTGGCTGAAAGAGTAATTGCGCAATCTGTGTCCATGCCAGAGAGTTAAAGTAACAATAGCCGAAGATGGAGAGAATTAAAAAGTTTCCCTCTCCCGTTAGAGCCATTCTCGAGACTTCATCTCGATGTGCTGGGCCCCCTACCTACCTGCAAGAGACAAAGCAAAAATACATCTATAGTTATAGAAAACAGCCTTACAAGTACATTGAGCTAGTGCCTCTAATACAGCAAGTTAGCCTAAAGATAATAGCAACAGGCATTGCTAGAAAGAGTTATATGTCGACATAGACACCAGAAATAGTAGTCTGCGATAGAGCCCCCGATAACAATCTAATTCTTCAAGGAGATTTTCAAAGAGTGGGTAGTAAAAAAGCAGTAAACCAACTCGTCGTATCGAAAACCAATAAGCCAACGGTCTCTCCCGATGAGAGAGAAATGTTGAAGATTGCAAATCATTGAGACCATATATACTATGATCAACTCGAACCACAACCAGATTTGGGTAATATAATACCTTTCACAATCAAAATTGGAACAATAAATTACCAACCTATAACATATCTTCTATCGATTCACCCCACATTCTTATATTGAATAAATCACGTACAACAAACGTCTTCCAGATCATTCCTAATTCACAGCTTCCGTTACCTTAAGTTCCAGTATCCCATCAAATAATCCATCATTTGGAAAACACAAACTCTGCTTAGGTCAATCTCACTACGAAGACCCAGCCTCGCACAACATCTTCACTAAGAGAACAAAACACACATAAAATAATAAACAATACAATAAGAAAAGCACAAACTTCCAACACTCCGATTAAGTTAGACGAACACTGTGTTTGTAATTGAACGTAAGATACCAGGCAAAGCCTACACGAAATTTGTTTTCAGAAGTGGACAGGCACCGTTCCGGTCAAAATCCACATAGATAGCTACATCAAAAACAATTACCCTCAAATAAGGATTTAATGTAATAATCATTATAAAAAAACCCACCCTTTTTACTTTTTATTCCAATTGGTTATTCGACATATAAAAAACCACACAATTATATTGTGCACTACATGAAGATATATCAATACAATAAAATATAACCAATAAAACATTAGAGCTAAACACAATTGACTTAACTATCACCAACCAACCAAAAAAGTGATCTTGTAAACAACTACTAATAACCCCTCCTCAATAATAGCTATCAAATCTCATCCCCACCCTCTCCACCTCAACACACTCGCCCCTCCAAAATCCTCAACAAACACATCTTTCATAAAAGACAAACAATTCCACACTCCTTGCAATCAACAAACAGAGAAATCTTTACACTCCCCACCCTTCACCTTTACCCAACCTCAATCCTATCAACTCCCCCTAAAGCCTCAAACTTCTACAATCATCACAACGTACTAATATCCTCCTTTATCACTCTCACCTTCACCATCTTCCCTTACACACAATAGATCTCATGTAATCCACTTCATCAACTTATCATTCAAACCCCCAACTCATCTCATTCAAAAATAAGAAACTAATCCCACGCCACCTACCAACCCAAGCAAAAACTTCTTTCTCCCCTCAGCCCTCCAAAAGAATATGTCCCTTAAAGTTTTCCACCATACAATACCCCTAGCTTATCTTTGAATGCATCTCCCACACATCACAACCTCAATCACACCTTCAACATATCAACCTTTACCAGACACACATATCACTTCAGCCTCCACACACCGACTTTGTAAACAGAGCCTACGCCACTATCAAAATCACCACACTACCAACACTTCACAACATCCCATAAATATACCAATCCAACAATATCAACCTATCAAAGTAAAGCTACAAAATACTCTACGATACAAACCCACTCACCACCCACCACTACAAACCCCGCAACCTATCACCACAAAACCTTACAACCTCCCCATCATTCCCACAGCACACTTTCCCCTCAACGACACAATATCCTATCCCCATCACACCGCCTAAAATAACATCAACACCCTCCCCACCTGGCCAGTTTATAGTCCGGATCTCAACACTTTTGTCCCAAATTTCCCAATGAGAAACACTAACATCCCTCATCCCATGGCTAAAAAAGAACTACATAAAACAATAAACTAGAAAGCAGCGACAATATTCTAAGTAATAACCACACACAACAAAACTAATTCTCAGAAAGATATTTCCACTCAGCAATACACACAGACCGTAGATATTTATTTAGTTTCTTTTCAAATAGTAACTTGGATATTGAAAATTACATTTTATACCAAAAATTGTATAAAATAAAACAAATAATTAAAATAAGACAATAATAAAAAAGCAAATAGAAAAGTTAAAAAACCCTAAACCAATAAATTAAGATTTTACATTATTACAAACAAAAATATTGAAACGAAAACCATCTCTCATAAAACATTTTTTTCATATACCTCTTCTCACATACATCATGATTAATTTTTTGTATACCAACAAATATTATTATCAACTTCCTTTGCTTCATAGGAAAAGAAAAATAATGAAAAATACAACCCAGGAATTCTACCAGCAAAACAGAATATCAGCCCAGAATCAAATATCATGCACACTTCATATAAAAGAGAAGCTGGCCGCAGATGAGATGGAATAGGAGTTCCTTTCAAATACTTATACCACTGAAGTAAGCCAAAAATAATAATAACATCATAATTTAACATAACCCTATTTAACAAGATAGTTTATAAAAATCAAGGTTTTATTCAGAAGAAAAACAAATACCTCCTCCACCAGAATCAGACTACACGTCACATAAATACTCACAATAGGCAAAGTCACCAGAAACGAACTTCTTCACAATTGTCAAAGATATCCATGAGATTCTATTGAGGGGTTATCTAGCCTCAGAAATCCCGAAGAAAAGCCAAAAAGAAGTCTTATTAGGATTGGCATTTCATGCGTTACATGTTTCTTAATTTGAACCGCCACCATAAGATCAAAAGCTGCAAACTAGAATAGACATACATTAAAACAAAATACACGAAACCCAACTTGTATAATTTAACAGGAACAAATACACAATAAACCAACATTAACAGCCATAAAAGAAAACCTAATAGTCATCTCAAAGTACGTAAATTCCTCAATTTCTTCTATAGAGCTTCAACAGGAGCTCTTAAAATTAGATATTCATAATTTCCTGATTTTTCAGATAGATAATAATAAATCTTAATTAAGATACAGTTTAGCAACATCTGGGAACAACGCCAACACAATAAACATCCTTTAAATTGTATTCCATTATGACATGAAGACCTTGAAGTTAATTCAAACAGCAGTCAAATCTACATCATCAAACGCAATACTCCCTTAACCCGCGAAATTTCTACCAATTCTTACATTCTCACTGTCATTTATATTAACAAGGAAATCACACCTAATAATATCCTACATTTTTACGCAACGTACGTTTGGCATGAGCTCAAACATCAATCCACCCACATTATTACCACCAACACCATATTCAAAGAACCCTGTACACATATTACTAGAATTATAGAATAGAACAACGAGCATAACCCTATCCATGGAGGGGCTGTGAGAGACATATAAAACCATTAAATTCACCTACACCAAGCTCCTTCTCAGAAGATATTTGCAAGCACACCAACATAATTCACCATTATGAACTTACTTATCAAACCCGTCATACACATACCAAACTAATTTATACACTCAAAGATTAGTATCTATGTCGACCATAACTCTAAACCCAACATCTACAATTCATGACCAAACTATAATATCATAAATCCTTCCAGTTACCTATAACACCCCTAAACTGGAAATATAACTCATACCTCCCTTTCTCTCTCCACTATACCCGCCATTCTAATCTCTTTTGCCGCTAAAATCGAACACCGCACAGTCTATAAAGCACTGGTGCTTATATTACTCCCGCTTCCAATGATCATCCTGGTATCTTATGTAAAGTACCCTTTACCAATACACACCCCTACACTCTCCTTGCGACAAACCTGCTTTCAAAGCAACCTCAGTTTGTCTGGAACCATATAGAGACATACTCAAATGACTCTCCTCCAAATATAACTATCTTGCAACTTACAAAGTTGAATTACAAAGTGTCATACACTTTGCGTCCGGAATACGTGACAAACAAAAAAACGCTTCGTAAGATAAAATAAAACAATAACATTAACGGACTCAGAAGAATAATTACCATCCAAAATCAAAATCCCATCTATCTGGCTTTTCCATGTTTATTGTTTCTCTGTACGGTAAGGTAAATTGTAAAGTAACTTTATCTAAAACTCAGTAACCCGACTTCAATCCGCCCTGCAGCTCCTCACGGCACACCCTTACAGATTAGTAACCGAGTATCCCCAGTACACAGTAACCCTTCAGAGAGCCCAATCACACCTCAGAGCCTCAAACCAAACTATCACCAGTGTATCTCCAAGCAATAAAGAACACAACAACTAATCACAACTACCGTCTGCCAAGCTAGACTTAATAAAAAAAAATTTTCAGCCAATAAAATGACCTATAACAAAAATTAATCTTGAGAAACATAGTTATTTTATGAAACGGAACAAAACCTTACTTTCCTCAAAACAAAATAATTTTTATTTAAAATATATAAACAAAAATATATCACCCACTAAGATAAAACTGTCACCCCCCCCACCTTTCATAAATTCTTCCCGTTTCTTTTCTGAACTTGAAGCTAGCAAAAAGGCAGATCATACCGACGCACTTTCTCAAGCCATTTACCCAACGTAGATCAAAAAGCCTTAGTATAACCTGAAAAAAAACTCACACTAATACCAAATTTTAGGGAATTACAT
Source organism: Trachelipus rathkii (assembly GCA_015478945.1). NCBI lineage: Eukaryota > Metazoa > Arthropoda > Malacostraca > Isopoda > Trachelipodidae > Trachelipus > Trachelipus rathkii. The sequence continues at coordinate 40,592 of JABUQX010033505.1, forward strand.
ACCTCCCCATACACCCATCCACATTTATCATATATTCACACCCGGCCAAACTTTCGAGCATGGGAATCACTTTTCTTACACGTATATCTGATCAGAATGTTGTGTTTGCTTACCACTTACCCAATACATTTTATGAGCGTTCAACTGGTGGCATCCTAGTAAATTATTCTTGCACATATTATTTAATATTCTCTTACGAAACTTTCCAACTTATCGCAAGAGGTAAGTAAATGAATGGTCTAAAAAACAAAAATTTTCCACAATATCATTTTTGAGTAGTCAACTCACGCCTAACAGTTATTTCGAGCGATATAGCTAAGACTAGCTCTGGATTTGCTCCGTGTTCTTTTGTGGAGCCTACCTATTTATGAACAAACATATTGAAACTTAAATGTAATATATTTAAGTTATTCACTTCAAAATAATTATATTCACTGAACGCGAAATAAGAATAACGCTATTAGACAAAAGTTTTGTTATATTCAAAATATTAAAATTCATTAAAAAAAGGTATATCAACATAACAAAATAAAAAAAAATAAAAAAGCGAAAAAATTATTTCAACCTATCGAACTGTTTTAAGATTCATTTAACTATATAAATTATTATAATATATAAAGATATATATTTACTTTTGCTGAGACTCACCTTCATAATACCTAACTAATATATCTAAAAATATTTTATCACTTGATTAAAGTAAGTTTATTCTTATTATTATTTTTCCATTTACCTTTAGAAGTAATAAGTTGGGGGAAAAATCCCTGTTGCCAGAGATTTTTCTTATTAGAATCATTATCATAAATATATTTCTTTGAATCACATTTTCTTCAAATAAGCTAAATCAACAAATAATCTTATTGAAGTGAACACTAAACGGATGAAATGCTCCTACAAGGGTCATGAGAGCCACAATATTTTATATCCAAGTACTATCTGAGGTGACTTAATAATTTGGTTTTCCCTCATCAAAGTGAACATCAGTTATGAATTACCAAGATTATTTTAATATTAATATCACTATTTATAACGCAAAAGGAATTTAATTTATCCTTAAAATTAAATCATTAATTAATTATCAAAAAGATTTATCCAAGAGTGACTGCAGTGAAAAAGAGAGAGGCGTATTTTTAATACTTTTATATATTAGACTCGAGTTTGAAACCAGCATTATGAGTAGATTGATTTTAATAGTATTGAATATTAATGTCGATTTCTAACACTTAATTTATGGTAGAGTTTGTAATATTGGTTTTTAGGATGACGCCCTCAAATAAACCTAAAAAGTTTATTTAGAGAGTGAGCTTTCACGATGAGTCGCCTGCTCCCAGGCACGAAAGGAGTTTTAATTTTACTAGAAAACTCACCACAATCTCTGAAAAGATAATCAAAAATTTGGAGTTAACTTCCAAAATTTTATATAAAGAACTTTTTTTTGGTGTAATATAAATTAATAACTCATATTATAATTTTTTATACTTATTATGTTTTGTACGCTCCCAAATAAACTTAAAAAACCATTTATTTGATAACTTTCTAATGAAGTCGCAGGCCTTACATACAGGAGATATCCATTTTTTTTTGGGACCTTCTGAAATTTAATTTTTAGGCCTGATAATATATTTTTTTATATTGTTTCTATATATATAATTTATTTATTTTATTATGAATGTATATTATGCAATCAATTTATTGTCTTTAGGTTATTACTTTTTTCTTTGAATAATTTTAAACTATATTATTCTAACAAGATAATCACAGTTATTCTTATTTAAGAATGTATTTGGATAATCTGCAATTTATGTTTGCATCTTTGAAATATTTTTAATAATGCAAGTTGTGCAAATGATACAATTATTATATTTTTGAATGTATATTTAGCAATCAGTAAATTGGAGAAAGTACCCTTTCCTGTTTTATAATATGTTTATATAACTCTCTATGTTATATGATCTAACAATCAACCAATCATAAAATCCTCCTAATATATATTTCTTCTCTGAGTTTTTGAGAATGCATTATTTAAGTTGTATGTATAAATTTCTTTCTTTTGAATACATTTTATAGTTTTTCCCCTCCGATTCTCCGAGGAATACACCTCACCACCCTCTCTCTCTACTCACACAATATTAAAGGTTCTCTCTCATAACATAGGGTGGTTACAACTACAATTAATTTATATTTAGTTTAGTGTTTCATATGAACTAACAGTATATTTTCCAAACAAACCATCTCCATACATCCACCACTAAAAAAAATAAAATAAGATAAATAATTTTCACACGACGTGAAATGTACTACAGGTTTAATTATTATACCCCACTTATCCAATCTATAAATCCACCACCACTACTCTGGCAATCACTCCACAACTTTTTAACTCACATTACTCACCAAAAGGTATTAATAAGGCCATCACTGATTCTTTACTTAAGTACCTACTAAATCTATAAATTCTTACGAAACTATTCTTCAACACCCCCTAATTTCTTTATCTATTATAGCTTGTTTTAGACACTACACCCGAATACTATACATACGTATCATCAACCTCAAATAACATTTAAATTTTTATTTTATATGGAGCACTATACAAACACCCTCTATTGTTCTACAAACAGTAGTTATATACCCACAGACCCGTCAAATTATCGCGTCCCATTTCACATGTATCTCTCTGTCTCTCCTGTAATCCCTTCTTATCAACATTCCACTCCCGTCTAACAAAATTTGGGCACTCACTTTTACACAACTTATTCTACTACATATTACAAATTTTATTTATAAACATTCCGACATTTCGACAATCTCATGCAATAATGTACTCAATTAATTGGTAATTACACAGAGGAAATGGCATAACACATATCACCATAACTAGCTAGACTACAACAAATCACATATAATTTTTTTGTAAATATATATTATATACCAAAAAACATTCTCACTTCCCACATAACACACGAGAGTATAGATATAGCACATTAATTACTGACGTATATCACTTCATAACTAAAACCCAAATACCAATCTACCCTCTACTCATCTCCTACTACGTTTTTTTTCTCTACACACGATTATAATTAAAAATTTTCTACTCCATCCAAGCCTCATTACGCGCTTTTAAGAGGCACTAAACTTCAAAACTAAAAAATATTAATTATCGAAAAACGATCAATCTCATATGTCATTAGCCCACACAACCAACACACACCTACTCAAACACCACCACAAGAAAGTCCTACTCGCCGAGCACTTATTAAATACTATCAGCTACTAATACTACACAACTATTAAAACATACATTTGAATTCTTAGTAATACAGCCCTGATAAACCATAATACAATTATAACCACTATAAATTTAAACAACTTATATAATATATAATATTACACTTTTAAAAAAAATCACACCAACAAAAAAAAAACAATACATATCCAAAAAGACCTACACCCCATAACATCTCACCTACTCACACCAACCATTACCGTCCCCATCCCAAATATCATCATTATTATATATTTCTTTATACTCAATAACGAAACACACCAACTCCATACACACTATATATCTCAAACATTTAACCCTATAAATATTTATATAATATATAATATAATATATATATATTACACACACTATATATACTATATAATACTTACACTTTTTATATCACCCATACATACTTTTTTTCTATATATTAACTACCCACATCAATTCAAACCACCCCACCAACGCCCCACCCAACACACCACAAGGAACCATCCCACCCACATCCCCCCCCAGCAAACCTCACACCAAACACATACCGATCCTCTCCACTTTCAACCCACCACATCACATTCGACACCGCACCAAACTTAAACAAATACCCTTTTATTATCATCAGAACACCAAACACACAAACCAAACACCACAACTACCGAATGCAACTACGCGCACAAACACAACCATTACACAATCCACCACAACGTTATATAATATAAACTAATATTTGCATACCGCATACCCATACAATAAAATTTATTTATAGTACTCCAACTGTATAAATTTATTCATATAATCCCCCCCACCGATATTATAATTATTATCCACACCCCAGACAATTATACACATAGGAAGAGAGTTTGGTGTTCAGCGACTCATATCATACCCTGTTAAATACCTAGATATATATAAAGACCCACCACACAAGACTCATCATAAACTCTAGGAGGAGAAGACCATGAATCTGTGAGATATACCTTCAATAAAGCTATTTCCTCTACGCCTCACTCTCTACTATTAACTGAAGCTTAGGTTTCTAGGACCTCTGATACGCCGATATCAAGTAATATTTTATCGATTTTTCCTCTACCCCTCACTCTCTTCTTACTATATTAACTGAAGATTCGAGCAACAGAAACAACCCTACTCAGCCCTGCCAAATCAATAGAACTCTCCTAAAGAACCATCTAACTCAAGAAGAGAACCCAAAACGTCATAATAGCAACTCAGAACGTATTCACAGCAACACACTTCCACTACACGTACAAAATTTGACACTACTTTTTCTCACACTCCCCACAATACCATATATCATAACACCTTTTCACCGACACATTCACAAAAGTCTTGCTCAAATCTCTATCTCAATATACAAACCTTTTCATTCATACATATCTTAGTATTAATAAGACACACATCCATACAATTGAAGGTGATTTATTTCATTTCAATTAAACCATATAGATAATCTAAAACAGTATTTTATTTTACCACACACCTACAACCCATAATAATTACCAACACCCCAACTCAACAGCCCATAAATCACACCCCCTACACCCCCCATTATTCAAATACATCCAACAAATTGCCTTAAAATACACGCTCTATCTCTTTGCTAATAATTTCGTACACTGCTAATAACCATACGTAACAGTATCACATAGACAAACTCATTTATACAATATCATCAATTAAACTCCAAAATCGAGTGATTATTTCACTCTATCTCATTTATTTTTAATACAATTCTGAAAGCTACAGAAGTAACATCCTTGTTATGGAACACACACATTTTCAATTCTTCAAAAATAAAAGCTCATCAAAAAAACCTTTTTAATCTGTATCTTTGACGTCTGACAGTCATTCTTTGCTTCAATGCTTCAATCGATGTTCTAACTCGTCAGCCTCCATCACTACAATCTCAAACATTGGTCTTACGCTACATAAGCTGATTTGCTCTGATCACGAAATAGTTGACGTTGCCTTTCTGAACGATCTGTAATCTGGACTTTGCACACCATTTTTGAAAGACACACATTGATGCTTTCCAATACTTACTTGAAACACAAGAGTATAATAATAAACTCTAAAATTTCTCTATACAGTTTCTCTTTCCAGAGATTCAGTTTCCTTCACTTGTCTTCTTACCCACATAAATATAACTGAGATACATAACTCGCGAAATCACTTTTGAACAATGTTTTTATTGCTAGTCAAGTGAATCAATACTTGAATAACCACCTAGCTGACACATTATATCTTTAACATGAATCATTAAGAACTAAATTTAAATATGAGCTCACCAATGAATATCATTCTGCGCTTGAACAATTTTTCCTTTATACGAGCCTTATGTCCCTAATATCTCCTCGCAAAATATTTGCCTGACTCCCTCATAGCCTTGAAACCTCATGCATTATTTCTAATATAATTTTTTTGTCTAATAACAATTAATTATTGTTTTCAAAGTTTTCGGCACTGTTCTCTATATGTTATAAAAACACAAAATTTCTTCAATTATAAAATTTCTAATTTGTGGATATGAGATCTTATTTGGACATACTTTGATCAACACTTATGATCTTTGCCTATTGAAATATCAGTGTAGTACCACGATCAATACGAGAAAAAAGACTGTTTCATCATATCAAATATTTCATAAGCATCACTTAAATAAGAATATTTATTCATTTATATGAAATCTTTTGAC